>JAIUZE010022688.1:0-18069 GCA_022085475.1 Heliosperma pusillum
TATAAAAACCGTTAAAAGTTATTCGTTAAATTCGAATAAATTCAAAATAATTTTATTAAATTATGAAAATCTTAATAAATCTTTATAAAAATACAATCAAAAATTTATTTTTTTAAATAAAATGGCGGTCTTCCAACTTATGAGACGAGTCGGGAAAAAGTCAACGGAAGTCAAAGTTGACTGAAAAGTCGAGAAAAGTCAAAAATGACTTAAAAGTCCAGAAAAGTTTATGACGACTTAAAAGTCGAGAAAAAGTCAATGACGACTTTAAAAGTCAAGGAAAGTCAAAGACGACTTAAAAAGTCAAGAAAAGTCAAAGATGACTAAAAACGGTCTTTTCATGAAATCTCTCAGAAATTCCAAATACGAACGCGGAATTTCAAAATACGACTCGGAACAATAAATTCTATTTTAAAAAACTTAAGTATGCTGAAAAGTGTTAGTAAATATTTTTATTAGAAAAATTGGGCACTTTTCGGGTTGTTACAGATATTGTTTTTTTTAGTGGCTTGAAGAACACATACTTAAATATGAGTAATTTGTGCTATTGGAATTCACAATTTGATTATTATTATGTGGACAAGTTGATCTTCTTAAATTGGACATTTTGTTATTTAGCACATTAATAGTCAATTACACCATACATTTATCTTATAAAATCTTACAATTATTCCCACTAATTAAAATCTCATTATACGTGATATGGGAAATCACATTCTATGGTGGTTTATAAATGATTGTAATCTATCTTGAATATAAATTTTACCACCTTAGGGGGAGGAAGTATGTGAGAAGTTGGTAAAATAAGGAAACCTTTATCATATTGAATTACACATACCATGTAATATATTAAGAATGTCGATTGTAGACACTTCTAGTATGATCATCAAAGTATATCCCTAAGAAACATTTATACGTTTGCGCGCAATGTTCAATGAACAATTGAATAAGGATTTTATAAGTCCATTCGACCATCGACATATTTATAAAGAGCTCATTAACCTGAAATTCATCCAATTTATGGAGATTAAGAAGCACAATGTACAATTATCATTATTGAGTCATCATATGCATATAGAGATTAAGTTAAGCATTTTCATATTAGTTTACTACTACATAATTGCATTATTTCACATCATATAGGTTAGAACTTAGTCACATATTATATACATGCACATTGTTGATAATATGATCACTCAAAGAAAAGGTGCAGTATTTTCAACCGCATAAGTGACAAGTTTACAAGAAGTGAAGATGCACGAATTACAATCTTCATATTATGAGTTTTGAAGCAATCAACCATTCCTATTAACTGAAGACATCTATAAAGCCAATCAAGTACGATGATAGCAATTTCCAAGATCGAGAAACTTTGCTACATCATGAGTAGCAATGGCGTTTACAGGTGATGTAACCATCATGGGGAGTGTCCACGCACTATACTTTTTTTCCTTATCTAAGTTTTGTCCCACTAGGGTTTTATAGAAAGGTTGTAATGATGCAGCTAATTAGTTTGTGTGTAGAGGGACAATGTAATCTTCTTTTTCCTTACTAGTATTTTTCTCATAGGGTTTTTCTTGTAAGGTTTTAACGAGACATGCTCTTCAGTAATGTACATCCAAGGGGGAGTTGCAGTGTAAATGTTGGAGTAAATGTCATCAACAATAGTGCGATCACATAATTAAAGCTCAATAATAAGAATACAAAGGGATGATGAATATTATAGTCAACTGGTCAACATAAATCGGTAATGATTGGCTCAATTGAGTTTGACGTTATTGTCGTATGACGGTGGTGATCAGTTGATCCCTTGAGGTCACACCTAAAGGACAATCCTCTAATCATATACATTAATTGATTGTATAGCGATACAGATTAATTAATCCCTTAAACTGAACCAAGTTTAAATTGTAAGTGAGAATTATATCTTATGGTAATATGATTAGATAAGATTCATTTTGGTAATTTAATTGTTATATTACTAAGAATGCATTATGTTTATGAAAACATTTGAGATAAGTGAAATTGGTCGATTATAATTACAAACTGTTGTAAATTATATTAACCAAATATGAGATGATCCATTTTATTTACATGTAATTATTAAATGTGACTTAAAATGTTAAGTCTAATTTATTTGTTATGAAATTGCATTTAAATTGGTTAAATGCACATTATAAGCTAAAATTACATGTTACATGTCACATGTCCCATATGTGACAAATGACAAATTGCAAAAATAAAATGAACACCCATTTTAAGTGGGGTGCACCGGTTTTATGTAGTGTACAAGAGGATGATTAGTTTTTGTGTATTAATCTAATTGAGAATTAGATGTAATCATATACTAGACTTATTCTTACACACTACCTATTTACATTGTTAAGAACAATTGAAAGTGACCACACACCCCACAATGGGAGCATGTGGCCGGTGCTAGTGAAGAAGAAAAGAGGACAAGTTTCCTCTTATTTATACCACTCCATCTCATATTTTCATTCATGCAAAATTCTCTACATCTCTCTACATTCTTACACTAAAAGAAAGCTTAAGAAGCTTCAAATTTCTAGTGTTCATATTTACTAATAATATTACTAAGTGTAGTAATTAGATTATTAGTTATTTTAAGGGAACTACTATATATTACTAGTGTAGTATTTTATATATTGATTAGAGGGGTAGTCTTGGGTGCTACTAATTGGAGAGTTTCTAATTTGGAACTTGGAATATCATCCTCATCATACTAGCTCAAGATCAATATTTGAAAGGAGTTCAAATATTGTGCCCATTTCATATAAGCAATGTAAGAAATTGTTCTTTACTTAATCTTTTGTTATGCATGCATAAGGTCCATTTATTTTAAGAGTAAACTATTAGTAAACTGATATTAGAAATGTCTAATATCGAGTTTAAGAAACATCCAAGCGGTATCAAGAGCCTTGGTTGTTGCATGCATAATCGATTTTTAGTTTTTTTAAGTTATTGTAACTTAAAGAAAACTAGTAATTTGTGTTTTATGAGATAAAATCACAAAGTCATTTGCATGTCAATATATTCTGGTCCTAATATGATTTTAGGTCATTTTGATTATTTATGAAAATTTATAGTGCTCAAATATGATTTTTAGTATTTTTATTACATTTTAATGAGTAAAATGATGTTTAAAATGCTAAAACTAGTTAGACTTATCTTCTGACCTTGAAATGTTTACTCAATATCACACATGCATTTTACTTACTGTATGTAAAATTTCGTGTGAATTGGATTTATTTCGTATGATTTATGAGTTTATATGATAAAATGAAATAAATAAAGGTCAAATGGTTAAAAAAATAGTTCCACTTTGAATCTGACCATGAAAGTTTAGTATGTTGTCACATGAATGTTTTCCTGTCATACTGGAAAATATCAGACTGATGTGATTTGTGTAGCATGATTTATGAATTTTTAATGTAAAAATGGCATAAATAGTGACTTATTTAGCAAATAAAGCTAAATTAAATTTCATGACAAGAGAAAATTGTTCCTGGTTGCATAAATGTCCCACATTTCAGATATAAAGTTAAAAATTTAATATGATTAATTTTTGCATGCTTTATGTATTTTATTTGATAAAACCGATAAAGCGCAACCACTTTTCTCAAAAACCGATTCGAAATTTTTAAACCATTATTTTTGACATTATGAGTGTCATGGAAATGTTCCATAATATGTTCAAAAATTTGAAATTCAAATTTTGAAATTATTGTAATTAAATTTGGATTTATTTGATTAAAATATGATTTTAAAGTCTAAAATGAGCAATTATATAACAACAAGTTGAATTATTGTCAAAATTGAGTGATGACTAATTTTTGAGGCCTAAATGAGTTGGGATAATTAACTTGGACTTAAATATGATTTAAGTATTGTTTTGTGATTTTAAAGTGTTATTATCACACATTTCCGTAAAACCGGGTTATATTCGATATAAACCGTTAAATAGAGCGATTTGACATTTAACATGAGCATGTTTTATACATATTATAATGCTGCATTTTTATTTATGAATGTCATATTTTCAATTTATGAATGTCATATTTTGGTTTATGTAATTTGGAATTATGTAATTTTTCCTTGTATGGCCTTAGTTTTAATTGATATTGCCCGAAATGTAAAGGAATATTGATTCGGTTGTAATTTAATGTGATCTCGAATCACTTTTATTGTATTATTTTATTTTACAAATGTATAATAGGAAATTATTGTAATTTTATTATATATTTTGTAACTAATTGTAAAACCGGAGTTTCCCAAAGACGGTGCCATTCGGAAAGGAGTTCCGAGAGAGAGAGAGACGGTGACCTTGGGAGGCGTGCTTATGAAGTTCAAGGGACCAAAGGAGTTGGTTTCCGAACTTGTAATAGATTATATGATTTTCTATTCTAGGAAAGGCCATACTAGGAGTTTTATTTTTTATGCTTGCATTTTTATTTAATATGTTTGCATGCATTGCCAAATCGCCATAACATGACATGCATATTTATCGAGTATTCGACCGTGTCAATTAAAATTATCGTTAATTCATCGATTTAGTTCACTTAAACGAGAGAGATAATAAATTGACATGACCTCTCATAATAAATAATTGAGATTAAGCCTTACCAAATGTAGAACCCATGAATCCCAATTTCGCAAAGAAGTAGGCTCGGCTCACCGGGGTGCTAAACTTGTTACGTTGGGTAAGTGGGGTAATAAATGTTATTATTTCAAAATTTGGATTGAGCTCAACGGAAGTATTCGCGACCGTAGCCGCATGTGTTCCGGGCTTAAGATAAATTGTTGGACCAATTTAATAGTTTTGATAATGACAGGTGTTTACGTAATAATATGTTTTACTCGATATATCATATGCGTGTAATTGTGTGCTTTAGTCTTATTATAGCTAGCAACAATTATGAGAAGAAAGATCAACGTTAGGCATAACTTTGATAAAGTCTGTGAGACAAAGTTATAACAACTTCAGGAATAACTTTGGAAGTGAACATGGAAGTTATAGCTAACCAGGCATAACTTTAAAGAAAATCGCTTCAAGCAAGATCTACATAAAATAGCACAAGACTCAAGATGGAGGGTCTTTGTGATCAAGATGAAGAGATGATCCGTATACTGAAGATCTTTGTGAAGATTAGATAGTATAGGTTCGTCATTCGGTAACTATTCCATTCGAGAGATTTTATGTTCAAAGTTATAGCTTTAGTCTATGACTTTGGATGATAAAATATTGATGCATGATTTTGGAAATAAAATGTTTTGAAATGTTTTCAAAAGTGAAAGAGTCTTTTTATATTTATCAATTATTTTAATAGAGAATATATTTATGAGATTCTATTGGTTAGTAATACAACTTATGGGTTGTCATGCTACCTAGGGTTTCTAATATAATCTATCTCAATTTGTTGTTAACCTAATTAGCCCACCTAGTGTTTGAGCCATCTAGGGTTTCGTGAAACCTAGTTTGTGCCCACTAGGATTATGCTCCTAGGGTTTCGTGATCTAGGAATCCGGCCTCCATAGGTTTGTTTCCTTAGTTTACCTAATCTAGGATTCTACTATATCTTTACAACAATATTTTGAGATATAAAGATAAATATATTTATATAAGATAAACCAAATAATATTTTGAGATAAAGATATTTCTAAAAGATAAGCAAATATTATTTTATGATAAGATAAGTATCTTTATTAAATATTATACTAGGGTTTTAGATCTACTATGATTCTACTACTATAAATACTCATTCACATACTAATTGCAAAATACACAAAATACACTACATTCACACGACACATCTATTTACTAGTGTTGATTTTCCAAAATCGTTTTAAAGCAAACCTTTGAGCAAATATTTATTATTTTTAGAGTTTGTTTTTAAAAGAGTCGTGCATCAATTATTATCAATCGCTTGAGTGAAATACGTTATTGGAAAATAGTACATCATTATAAGCTTACAATTCTTTAACGGGAATTTGTGTGAGTTATATTGTACTTTCTTATTAGCGTAAGATAGTATAGAGTATTTAGCGATACTCACCTTGATTTATAATCATAGTGTTTTGGAAAAATTATACTAGCGGGGCTGGTAATTTTTGCATCCGTAGAAAGGTACTAAAAATTATTAAGCGAGAATAGTGGACGGTTTCAACGTGTGAAACGAACCACTTCAAAAATCGTGTGCCTCTTTTCTTATCTCTTTACTTTTCGTTTAATTCTTTATTCGCGCTTACTGTGATTAAATAATAGTTGATTTTAATTCATAAGATCTCAAAGAATTATTACATATCATATTAAATCGAAAAAGTGGGACTAGTTTTTAATACTCCAATTCACCCCCCCCCCCCCCCCCCCCCCCCCCCCCCCCTCTTTCGTATTCGATCAATAGACTCTACAATGATGCAGATATTTAACAACATGTGAATGAAAAACAAAAGAACGGAAAAATACGTAAACTATTACAACGGTCCTAGTGTGGCCTATCTACCAAAATGAACATTAAATACAAGTTTGGAATCCATCCTTATGGACCCGAGAAGCTTGACTTTGTCTCATCTTGGTCCATGTAGCGGGAGTGAGCATCCGATCTCCGTCTCTAGTCTTCTTAAAAGTACATTTAAAAATTACAAAATAAACCTATTTACATTCTAATTCCAAAACATAATTAAAAGAAAAATAAAAGGAGATTCGAGATCTCAAAATTACAACCAAACCATGGTTTCATCATTACGAAAACATGATTAACTAAAGCCACACTAGGTATTACATTTTTCAACCAATTGCAAAAATACGTAAAATAAACCATTCATTCATTCATTCAACAGAAAAATGCATCAACTATATAAATTAATACTACAAAATATAATTCATTAATTATGTTGATTAATTATCCAAATCACGCTTCAAACCGATCAAAATTATGTGACAATTCCTTAATTGCGCACAACAATTTTAATCATCCATAATCCATTTTTATTTTAAACCTTTTTAAAATAAACGGGTATCATTATTGTGAACCTTTTTCACAATAACAAACAAACAAACAAACATTATCTTTATAATGCCAAAAAAAAAGAAATTTTTTTTTTATTTTTTTTTCTCTACGGGACACTGTTCACGTGAACAGTACCAGTACTATTTTTTTTTTTTATTGATTTCTCACGGTTTAATCAAAAACCGAAAAACAGAAACAAAAATAAATAACTAATGCTGCTGCCTTTTATAAAAAAAACAGAAAATAATTTTTTTTTTTAAAAGCAGTGAACAGTAACCGGGCAGCAAAAAAAAATTTCGGTGATGCCAAAATCGCTAGATCGGTACAAATTTCAATATCTAATCGTTATTAAAATTGATTCAAACTAGATTATTCAATTTAACCTTTTAAAATGAACATCTAAATCATGATTAAATCGATTATCCTTATATTCATTTAATCACAATTGCTTTGAACATCATTAAAATTGAATCATTATTAAAAAATCATCAATTTAAAACAATGAATCCGAAAATAATAGCAACAACAAAATCAAAACAATTCCATCTTATTTTAATTTAATCCTTATCAAATTAAAACAACCACAAATTTATTATATTGAATTTTAACCTATTAAAATAACAATATCAATAAATCAACAATGGAAAAAAAATAAAACCCTAAAAAAAAAAATCACACGGCTACACAAAAAAAAAAAACCAGCCGTGAAATTTTTTTTTTTTTTCGGTAAAATCAAATTTTTTTTTTCTCAAATTTATATTTCATAAAAATGAAAAACATATAATATAATTTTGTAGCCAAAGGCTCTGATACCACTTGTAGGAAATAACTTTTTACATCCCCTTAAAATTTAGGATTATAACAAAATTATATAATATGAAATTGCAAGTCATATATATGAAAACGATACAAATGTAGAGAAAATGAATTAAACCTTTGGTCCTTAGCAAAATCGGCCTAAGAACAGATATCAAAATAGATATCCTCCTAATTGTCTCACCCAAGATAGATCGAGATATGCCCTTCTTTTTGCTAGAAAGATGATTAAAAGTTACAGTTAACTTTTTAGGTTTTTGTGATTTTTGAGTGATGGAGGCACAAGTGAGAGAGAGTAGAAATTAGGTTAGCTATTTTTTTCTCCTTCCTCTTGTTCACGGCACAAGTAGGTTAATAATGAGGAGATTTAGTCTCCTCAAACAACTACCCATTGACCGGAAAAACCTGAGTGTATCTGGACACTTTTCCGGTCATTTTAACTTCTAATATAATGTAATACATTATAATCGTCATTAGTCAAAGAACGACATTATAATACATCATTAATTATAAATATCCGTATATTTATAATTTTCCAATTAATCATAACGGTTTATGTTTAATTAGCTTACATTATATACAACAATTACATATAACATTTTATATTCAATTTACGAATTACAGTTAATTCGTCTCAGCTAAATTTATTTAATCATTATTAAATAATTATATCATCATCACATTGACTAACCTTTTAGTCAAAAACACCGACTAACCTTTTAGTCATTTAATAAGGCATCAATATGATTATTTTCTCAAATAATCACATTTCTCAATCACATCCTTTAGGTGTGACTTTTAGGGACCAGTTGATCACCGCCATCTGTATGACGATAACATCAAACTTATCTAGCAAGCCAACCGTTATCGATAAACGTTAATCAACTGATTACAATACAAAGTATACCCTGTGAACCTACAGAGATTTATTTATGTTATTGCACTAACTGTGGAGGACACTGGCTCCAAAAGGTTCGCAGAGGAGGAAAATACCGTCTATAGAAGGCTAGAGCTAGCGAACTCCAATCTTTAACCCCAGCAGCCTTCCTATCTAAATCTCTCCACCAATCCTTAGCATCGCCAGTCAAGGAAAAAGGAAAAAGGAATTCCTTTACCTTGTCTTGCGTAACACCAGCAACTACAGGAATGGCGGAACAATAGTCTGTAAATACCTCTACATGCCTAGCTGGGTCTTCATCTACCATACCCCCGAATAAATTCCGCTCCACTAAACTGTAGTAGGACGGATGTATTGTGAAGGTACCCTCATCAACAAGAGGGAGGGTAATTCCCTTAGGTAGAGTCTCAGCACTGGGCTCAAAATGACTAGTAATTTTAGGCACCCTGCAGAGAAATTACAGCCGCAGCAGGTTCAAATGGTCCTCTTTTAGGATTTATACCTGCAAATACTAAACACTAACTCAAATATGAGAACAGCCTCAAGGAATAAATTCCTTGAGACCAGAGACAAACTAAAGAAAGATACAAAATTACACCGTCTCCCCGGCAACGGCGACAAAATTTGATACGGCTATCGCAACCCTATCAAAGATAAAACCTAACGGTCTCAACAAATGCAGTAGAGGCAGTCGGGTATCGAATCCACAGGGAGAGGGAATCCTATAACTTGCTTAGTCTGTCAAGGTAACACAACTGGGGGTTTGTTTAAATGATTTTCTAACACTACAAAAGAAAAGGGAGAGAGAAATAAAGAGCGAAAAATCAGAAAGAAGAAGAACTAGGATCGTCGGTTCCCCACGGCATCTAGGATCAGGATAGAAATCAAAGTAGAATCTAAACAGGTTTGTGGGTAGTGAAAAGGTCCTCTCGGTCCGCTATTCGCCCTAAGATATACTAACTTAGCTCTCGCCCTCATTAGCATAATCCCAAAGTTCATCACTGATCTGCCCTCTTCCAGTCTCTCGATCTAGGTCAAGGGGGTATCAAGTCAATCAATTGAATACGTCGACTCAAACAATTAAAAGCTATTAAGTGTGAAGAGTGCTTCCAAACCTAATCTAAAGACTACTAATCAATTCATCTTACCTAAGCCACGGTTCCCCTAAATCCTAGCAAAGGAATTAGCTACGCATAATAGAAAGAAGAACAACAACAATAACAAATAAGGAACAAAAAGACATAGAGAAATAATTAATTGAATTCAAGAACAATAATACCGAATTGGGAAGGAGAAGAAAGTCAGAGGAAGCCCTCCAATTCAGATCCAAAATTCACAGTCAAAAGTCAAAAGTCTAGGGTCTAAAAATTGCTGTTTAGTCTCCATTCTAGAGTAAGGAGAGATGATTCTATTGTTCCGTAGTTTCACCCTTAAGTACAATAACAAAATACAAGGCGTCCACACTATTTCACGAAGCCCATCAATATAAAACCACTCGATCGAGTAGAAATTGTTGTCCAAACCACTCGATCGAGTGGCAGCAGTGCTCGAACGAGTAAATTGTTGTCCAAACCACTCGATCGAGTGGCAGCAGTGCTTGATCGAGT
Source organism: Heliosperma pusillum (assembly GCA_022085475.1). Lineage (NCBI taxonomy): Eukaryota > Viridiplantae > Streptophyta > Magnoliopsida > Caryophyllales > Caryophyllaceae > Heliosperma > Heliosperma pusillum. Next base: position 10,350 of record JAIUZE010022688.1, read on the forward strand.
AAATGCCCAAATCCAGCAGCTCGATCGAGTGGATTGGTTACTCGATCGAGGTCTTCTAATCAAAGAGGTGGTCGATCGAAGGCTTTTGTACTTGAACGAGAGTTTTGCTCATGGATTTCATTCTTCCATTCCTTTAACACGACTTCACGCATTCCGAGATACCAAGATTCCTTTCCGACTCACTTATGCATGCTTGAGGAGCTACAAAATGGCTAGTTTTCCATCATTCTGGTTCACATCTGCAAATATTACAAAACAAACCAAAGTAGACTATTCGAGGGATATTTGTAGTTGAAACACTACTAAATGAGCATGGAAATGCGTGCTAATATGGCCTAAAAGGTCTATATAAATTGCACGCATCAAATATGATATAAAGCGATGAATTCTCCCGTCTAATTGATTGGTCTTCCGACAACTATGAAACCGTCTCTGCTTCTTCTCTCTCTCTCAAGTTAGTGAACCTTCTTGAAATGCTTTACACATGGTCAAGCTTGCTTCTTCGAATTGTCGGGTTCTAGGCAAATGCTCGGGAATATAGAAAAAGGGCTTAGAAACGTCACTTTCCCTACAAAACAAGCTAGAACACAGGAATTCGCCTAGAAGACGATATTAGCTCATAAAATGGCTTAACAAAGCACAAATGACATACGAAACCGAGCTAAACTGGGGGTTAAAATCATACAAATATTCACTTATCAAACTCCCCCAAGCTAAACCTTTGCTTGTCCTCAAGCAAACATAACAAACAATACCAGGACAAGGTTGCAAGCATTGGCTACTATACCATCAAGAAACAAATCTCAACATAAAGCTTTGGAAACATAATGAATCATAACCCAAAAGCAACGTGGGCAAGAATGATACATAAACATGGCTGAGATTTACATAACGTCGTAGCACAAAGAATTTCACTATAGATTTTCGGCTCTTGCATGATCTTTTGACAAAATGACTCTCACGGCACACTCGAACACTCAATGTATGTAAAAAGGTGATTTCTTTATGTGTAAATGTTTTTGAGACACTCACCTATCTACGACTTATGAAAATGTGTCCGCAGTCTAATATGGTAAACAATTCAAAACACAAGTCAAAGATCACAATGCACATAGAAAAGAAGCCGAAAAAATGAGAAGAAGGCTTTGGGAAATGGGTGAAAGGTGGACAAATAGAATGGTCATGTGAAGGTTATAGTGAGCTAGCAACTGACCAATGATAAATGAATACTCAATCCAGACTTTCGATTAATTCCCACAAGATGAAAAACGAAACCAGAGTGAACAGATTGGCTTATTACACACAAAACACAAGGGTAAACTCCTTCTGAATATTAACTTTTGAGGAGATACTCACAACTTCTTCTCTTATTTCTTTTTCTTTCTTTTTTCGATTTTTTTTTTCTTTTTCAATTTTTTCATTTTTCTATTTCATTTTTCTATTTCTTTTTTCTCTGAACATAACATCACTTTTTGAACATTTTTTTTCTCCCAAATTCACTTTGACATAGAAGAACAAATCTTCTCAAAAGAGCACCCATACACCATAGTGTAGCTACTAGCTCAAAAGGTAGGCAGTTTTTATATGTAGCTGTTGTTTTGTGAAACATTTGTATGAAGGGGCTAATTTTGAGGGGTAATTCAAAGTGAAAAAGGGCTTCAAATCTTAGTGAATCATGAATGCAATGCTTATAGAAATGAAATGAGAACCATACTTATGCGTTTTGACATGACACACATCTCAAGGAGAACTACACACACCTAGTTGAGACTGGGTATGGATGTACCAGTCTAAGGAGGTTCTACCTTACAATATATGTAGTTTGCCAAATGTCAAGATCAAGCGTACTCATCTATAGATTCATTCCATGCCTACTGTGTACAAGACTTCCCCATGTATGCAAAATTCAATAAATATTGAATCATTATCTTTTGAAAGCTCTAAGTTTGGGAAATGTAACATGATAGCATAATAAACAAGCAAGCAAAGCATGAAAAGCATTCAATTGTGTTTAAAATTTAAAAATCTTCTCTCTAAAATCTTCTTCAAAATTGGAAAAATGATAAACTAAAATGCAAAATGGGAAAATGCAATCCCTCCCCCAAGCTAAACATCACATTGTCCTTAATGTGAGCACAAAAACCAAATATGCAATGAGATGCTTAATGGGAAGAAAGGAAAAATGAAAGAAGAATGAAGTGTACTAGCCAGTGCGGACTCCCCCAAGCTAGTTTTTGTTGGAGTAAGTGTCCTCAACAATAGTGCGATCACATAATTAAATCTCAATAATAAGAATACAAAGGGATGATGAATATTATAGTCAACTGGTCAACATAAATCGGTAACGATTGGCTCAATTGAGTTTGACGTTACTGTCGTATGACGGTGGTGATCAGTTGATCCCTTGAGGTCACACCTAAAGGACAATCCCTAATCATGTACATTAATTAATTGTATAGTGATACAGATTAATTAATCCCTTAAAATGAACCAAGTTTAAATTGTGAGTGAGAAATATATCTTATTGTAATATGATTAAATAAGATTCATTTTGGTAATTTAATTGTTATATTACTAAGAATGCATTATGTTTATGAAACATTTGAGATAAGTGAAATTGGTCGATTATAATTACAAACTGTTGTAGATTATATTAACCAAATATGAGATGACCCATTTTATTTACATGTAATTATTAAATGTGACTTAAAATGTTAAGTCTAATTTATTTGTTATAAGATTGCATTTAAATTGGTTAAATGCACATTTATAAGCAAAATTACATATTACATGTCACATGTCACACTTGTGACAAATGACAAATTGCAAAAATAAAATGGACACCCATTTTAAGTGGGTGCACCGGTTTTATGTAGTGTACAAGAGGATGATTAGTTTTTGTGTATTAATCTAATTGAGAATTAGATGTAATCATATACTAGACTTATTCTTACACACTACCTATTTACATTGTTAAGAACAATTGAAAGTGACCACACACCCCACAATGGGGGCATGTGGCCGGTGCTATTGATGAAGCAAAGAGGACAAGTTTCCTCTTATTTATATCATACTCCATCTCATTTGATTCATACATGCAAAATTGCTTATCTCTCATAAAAACTCTTATATCTCTCTAAGAAAAAACATGAGAAGTTTTCTTACACTTGAGTTCATAATATTTCTAATAAAATTACTAAGTGTAGTAATAAGAGTTATTAGAAATACTTTTAAGGGCTTCTACTATTTAATACTAGTGTAGTATTTTGTAGAGATTAAGGGTAGTCTTGGGTGCAACTAATTGGAGAGTTTCTACTTTGAAACTTGGAAGATCATCCACATATTACTAGCTCAAGAAAAATATTTGAAAGGAGTTCAAATATTGTGCCCATATTTTCATAATCAATGTAAGAAATGGTTCTTTCTTTTATATTTTGTTATGCATGCATAAGGTCCTAATAGTTTAAGAGTAAACTATTAATAAGATGATATTAGAAATGTCTAATATCGAGTTTATGAAACTTACAAGCGGTATCAAGAGCCAAGGTTGTTGCATGCATAATCGATTTATAGTTTTTTCGAGTTATGATAACTTAAAGAAAACTACTAATTTGTGTTTTATAAGATAAAATCACAAAGTTATTTTCATGTCAATATATTCTGGTCCTAATATGATTTTAGGTCATTTTGATGATTTATGGAAATTTATAGTGCTCAAATATGATTTATAGTATTTTTATTACATTTTAATGAGTAAAATGATGTTTAAAATGCTAAAAATAGTTAGACTTACCTTCTGACCTTGAAATTTTTACACAATATTACACATGCATTGTACTTACTGTATGTAAAATTTCGTATAAAGTGGACATATTTCGTGTGATTTATGATTTTTATATGATAAAATGAAATAAATAAAGGTCAAATGGTTAAAAATACTTCCGCTTTGAATCTGACTATGAAATTTTAGTATGTTGTCACATGCATGTTTTCCTGTCATACTGGAAAAGTTCAGACTGATATGATTTGTCTTGCATGATTTATGGATTTTTAATGTAAACATGGCATAAATAATGACTAATTTAACAAATATACTTCCGATTTGAATCTAATGATGAAATTTTAGTATGTTGTCACATGCATGTTTTCCTGTCATATTGAAAACTTACAGACTAGTGTGACTTGTCTAGCATGATTTATGAATTTTTAATGTAAAAATGGCATAAATAGTGACTATTTTAGCAAATATAGCTAAAATAATTTTCATGTCAAGAGAAAATTGTTCCTGGTTGCATAAATGTCATAAATTTCAGATCTAAAGTTTAAAATTTAATATGATTAATTTTTGCATGCTTTATGTATTTTATTTGATAAAACCGATAAAGCGCAACCATTTTTCTCTAAACCGATTCGAAATTTTTAAACCATGATTTTTGACATTATGAGTGTCATGGAAATGTTCCAGAATGTACAAAAATTTTAAATTCAAATTTTGAAATTATTGTAATTAAGTTTGGATTTATTTGATTAAAATATGATTTTAAAGTCTAATTATGAGCAATTATACAACAAGTTGAATTATTGTCAAAAAATTGAGTAATGACTAATTTTTGAGGCCTAAATGAGTTGGGATAATTAACTTGGACTTAAATATGATTTAAGTATTGTTTGGTGATTTTAACGTGTTATTATCACGCATTTCCGTAAAACCGGGTTATATTCGATATAAACCGTTAAGTAGAGCGATTTGGCATTTAACATGAGCATGTTTTATACATATTATAATGCTGCATTTTATTTATGAATGTCATATTTTCAATTTATGAATGTCATATTTTGGTTTATGTAATTTGGAATTATGTAAATTTTCCTTGTATGGCCTTAGTTTTAATCGATATTGCCCGAAATGTAAGGGAATATTGATTCGGTTGTAATTTAATGTGATCTCGTATCACTTTTATTGTATTATTTTATTTTACAAATGTATAATAGGAAATTATTGTAATTTTATTATATATTTTGTAACTAATTGTAAAACCGAAGTTTCCCAAAGACGGTGCCATTCGGAAAGGAGTTCCGAGAGAGACGGTGACCTAGGGAGGCGTGCTTATGAAGTTCAAGGGACAAAAGGAGTTGGTTTCCGAACTTGTAATAGATTATATGATTATCTATTATAGGAAAGGCCATACTAGGAGTTTTATTTTTATGCTTGCATTTTTATTTAATATGTTTGCATGCATTGCCAAATCGCCATAACATGACATGCATTTTCATCGAGTATTCGACCGTGTCAATTAAAATTATCGTTAATTCATCGATTTAGTTCACTTAAACGAGATAGATAATAAATTGACAAGACCTCTCATAATAAATAATTGAGATCAAGCCTTACCAAATGTTAGAACCCATGAATCCCAATTTCGCAAGGAAGTAGGCTCGGCTCACCGGGGTGCTAAACTTGTTACGTTGGGTAAGTGGGGTAATAAATGTTATTATTTCGAAATTTGGATTGAGCTCAACGGAAGTATTCGCGACCGTAGCCGCATGTGTTCCGGGCTTAAGATAAATATTAAAGTAATATTATCGACCGAGAGTTCTAATGTAGAATCGATTAAAGAGTTAATCCACCGAATTATGTTAATGAGGGATGAATCGGCTTACCGTGCCCAAGTTGATATGAATTTGGATCTCGGAATCATTTTTAATAGTTGGGTAGAGGTCACTATTTAAATGTTAAAACTTGTTTAAAATGTTTACAAGTATTTAAAATGATAAATGTTGACATTTCCTTTATGTCTTAAATTTGTAGTCATAATTGTTTATTCGCAATGGCAAATGCTAATTCGTCCACCACCACCTATGCTCCAACTCTCACAAATGTCTCATGGATTTGATCTTTCATGGATCGATGCAAGTTAGAAAAGAATGGCGCTAATTTTACCAATAGGGATATGCAACTCCGCTTGGCCGCGGCGGGTGACGACAGGTTTCGTTACCTTGCCAAGGCCTCTCCCACCGCACCTAATGAAACGACAACCGCCACGCAAGGCGAGTCTATGAGGCTAGCCACAAAGAGTCCGCCGCGATCAAAAACGTTTTGATCTTCTCGTTGGAGGCCGATCTTCAAGGGAGTGCCATAAGATGAGCACGGCCTATGAGATCTATGCCAAGCTTGTGACCATGTTTTTTCACAAGCTCCTAGGATCTTACAATATAAGACGGCTTCCACATTATTTAACATGAACCTAAAAGAGGACCAAAAGTTAGCCCTCATGTACTCAAATTGATTGAACATGTTGAGACTCTTAAATTGCAAGGGGTGACCATTCCCGAACAACTCGTTATTGACCGAGTCTAAAATTCCTTGGGGAAAATCAAAGCATATGTGAAGTTTAGAGTAAACTACAATATGCATAACATGAAAAACCTCTCTTCATGAATTGCACAAGATGCTCGTGCAAGCCGAGAGAGACATGGGCTAAATGTTAGCACTTCCAAGGATGTGCTCCATATTAATATAAGGAGCAAGGGGAAGTTCAAGTAAAGTGGTAGTAAGGGGAAGAAGCCCTCTACCTTCAAGGGAAAGGGGTAAAGCTATTAAGAATAGCTCTCTCATGCCAAAGAAGGGTGCCTCCAATAAGGAAAAATGCCATTATTGTAATGGCATAGGGCATTGAAAGAGGAATTGCTATAAGTATCTTGGAGATCTTAAAACTGGAAAGGTTGTTCCAGTAGGTAAAAATTTATCCCTATCGTTTATATTATGATCTCAACTTTGGTATATAGATACGAGTTGTGACTCTTACCCTATTTAATTGTAATTAGGGCATCCTAGCAAGGATAAAGGCAAGGACAAGCAAGCCTAAGAAGGCTCTTCAAGGGAAGCTAAGGTAGCCACCCATGATTGAAGACCTATGGAAGTTTGGTCTCATTTTGAATTGTCAAAATTTTGGAATGTATTTTGAGACATTGTTTTTAGAACTTTTATAATTTCCTTGTTTGACATGGAAATTTGTTCAATTCCTTTTATTGACATTGGTTGTAATTGGATTTAGTGACTTGGTTTTCAACCGAAGTCACTCGGTTTGTTGAAACTTTTTAGTTCTAAGAACTTGTCATCATACTCTGCTTGCACTAATAACATAAATTGTATCGACTCAAATTGATCACGCAAATATTATGATGATGGGATCATTATAATAAAAAGGCTAAGAATTTGATTCTCACTTTGAAAGATCAATTGCTAAGTCAAAATTGAGTTATTGAACTCAAAATATGGAATCTACCAAACCAATTGGCCATACCACTTATAAATAAAGTAAATGACATGAATATGAGTTCACCTCTTTAGCTCTTATAGAACTAGTCTATGTTGAAGCTAAGATTCGATGTCTTTACAAAGAAGTCTTTAGTAGATCACTTAAAGTCATATTGTGATACTTCTACCTCCCTTACAAATATGAGTACAAAATTGTTTGTGGCTCATAAGGCTATCTTTAAAGAAAATAGTTGTATTTTTATAAAGATAGAGTGGGAGAAAATAAGCCACAAAGGAAAACTAGTTAGGAACTAGTGAGGAAACCAAAAGAAAATGTTCTTAGGTTGGACTCAAGACTAGTGAGGAGACCAAAAGAAAGCGTTCTTAGGTGAATCCTTAGACTAGTGACGAGACCAAAAGAAAATGTTCTTGATATAATAAGATTATGATCTATGAAGTGGA
>JAIUZE010022690.1:0-15773 GCA_022085475.1 Heliosperma pusillum
TTGTTGATGATGAATATTGATTGTTGATAGTTTATAGAAGTGAATTATGAAAATTGGAAATGATAGAAATAGTGTTGTTGTTCTCGGGTGGATTCGGGCAAATTCACAGCCCCGACCCTTTTTGGTAGAATGCTCATATCTCCTTCGTTACTTACTTGTTTTGGGCTTGTGACCACTCGTTGGAACCGTAAGAGGATAAGCTATCACCTCGACTTGAAATTTCTGCATTCCCATATCTAGAACTCTAGTTATGACAGTTTGAAGTGAACCCTTGTTTAAGTTAGTTTCCAAACTTGTTGTTTTGGAGAGTTATCTATGTTTCTTACTTATTATGCTTCTTAAACTTGGTCTAATGCTTGGTTATCATGTATTGATTCATGTTTTGGATATATGATATTTTCCTTCGCTTGTATCACATGTTTTGTGACGGTTTTTGCTATGTCCCACTTTGAGCGGTTTTTACAAATGATACGGTTTGAGCACTATTTTGTCTTGTGCTTTGTACTCTCATTCCCTTGGCTACCTTCCCGTTTGTAAGGCTGGAATGTCGGAACGGATAGGTATCCTACTGCTTAAATGCATGTGTTAGTGGGCATACGACGACGTTGTTGGGAGTTGAACGCTATGCGTTGATCGACCCGGCCGTCAAATGTTGTGTACTTGCGAGGTGGTGTTTTTTGCATGTAGCGTACCGCTTGTTATGAGGCTTGAGCTCTTTTCCGCCTCTTTCGTGAATTGATCTACCGAATTTGGGGTACTCGGCGTCTAGTGTAAGACCGAGTCTTTGATGCGAAACGTGTATCGCATGTCGAATCGGAACACGTTTATTCCGAGAATCTGGCCAGGTTTACACTAGGACCGGATATTTATATCGTCGTGCTACCAGGAGGAAATTAGTCTACATATACGAAATGTTTGATCGTGTATGAGTTCAGGGAAATGCTTATCTCGTGGATGCCTTTTAATCATACTTGCCATGTACACGATGCTAGTGCGTTTCATTTACCGTGAGAGTTGTCGTCTTGTGTCGTCTTTGAATGCGTGATTTCATGATCTTGTTCATGGTCATTGCATGATTGGACACCGTCATGGTCTTGGTTCGTGAATGGATGATAATATGTTGGATTTAATGTGATCATCACATGACTTGACGTGGTTTGTCTGTCGAGTCTCAATCTTATCAATCTTATACCGCTAACGGTGAGATGCAAGCCCTAGTGAGCGTATTCGATTGCCTAAGAGTGTCTTTCCCGAGTCTTTGAATAACATGATGGTTTCGGATTTGTGCCTCTTATGCTCTTATCATTATCTATAAAATTGCCTATCTATTCTTATCGTATCTCACATGTATATCTATATATGCATGCTTTACTTTTTTATTTCCTTATATGTACGTTAAAGGTGATATGGCTTGGAGAACCCGGAGTTACTCCCCACTGACTGTGGCATTCATGTTTTTCATGGATGAACAGGTTGCTTGCTTGGATGGCTTTTTGCTTGACATTTTGGGTTCGGGTGTGAGCTAGCGGGCGTAGTCCCTGGATGATTAACCTCTAGACGATTTTAGCTAGTTTGCTAAACACTTGTTCTTTGTTAGCATTTTAAGAGACCCCGTCTCTTTGTTGTATTTCCTTACCTAGTTGTAATAGTTTGACACTCCTCGTTTATTTAAACTTGCATGTATAAAAGTTTTTAAAATACCGTATTTCCGCATATCTTTTCACATGCTTGTATGTTTTATCTTTCCGCATTCGCGAGGGTTGTCACAGTTGGTATCAGAGCTTTATCGCTCCCGACGCACACACGTGAACCCTAAACTTAAACTACTTGACCTTGAAATAATAAATGAGAGATGGGTAGAAATTAAGGACTTTACTTGGTAGTCTTGGTGTACTTGATGGTTGTTAGGTTCTAACTTGTTTGTTGATTGTGTTGAGTGATGTTATGTTTGTTTGTATCTACCGTCTTAAGGTGGATCATTGTGTTACCTAGAAGAAGTATACTCTACCGAAGATTTGAAGATTTACAAGCCTAATTGAAGTGTATTTCTTCTTCATCTATGAATTCTCTCGTCCTTATTGTATTATGCTCTCTTCCTTCTATTTAGGTGCTTCTTTCTCTTCCATTTTATTTGCCTCTTGGAAATTACTCTTGATAGTTTCCTCCATCTTACCATTGGTATCCTTACCTTCCTCTTGTAACATTTTTGTGGATGCCATACCCTTTTGTTTGTGGCATATTGTACTTGGTTGGAAGAATTTTAGACTTTGTGGAGTATTAGTGTTTTTTTTTTAGGATGATTTTGTGATTTGAGGAAAATGGTGTAGATCTTAATTCACCCTATATTGATGATTGGTTGTATCTCTAAGAAAGGGTAGTAAGATAAGTTTGATGATTTTAATACTTGATGCTTGCCATGACTAATGTGTAGATAGTTCATGGTATTTGATGGTGTAAGATTGAATGAGTTGGCTAAGACTTCTTTAACCCATTAACGGTTTAATCTTTTGAATTTAGGAGTTTAGTAATATTAGAGTGTCTTGAGGATCATGTCTAAATTGGAGCTAGTTGTTCTAAGTAAGAATATTTGGATGATACTTTGAGGTGTAAAACGCTTTTGAGACCTAGTGGCTTCTTGTGGATTCTAGTTTATGTGTTAGAGTATAGGCTTGGTGAAAAAGCATTTGGCTATAGTTCTTGGATTTAAAGATATGATCTTATCTTATGGTATCGGAGACTCGTTTGGAGTAGTAAGGTTTCGTTGTAAGTTGAACCATATTACTTGAGGATTATGATATGAGCTATGATGGAAATACCTTGGGACGTTAATGATGATGTTTGACTTGAGGTGGTACTTTGTTAATAATGAACTCGTGGGCTATATGATGTTGATGATGGCGTTTTGTTCGGTGTTCTACCTTGTGGGCTGTAGGAGTTGAAAAGAGATTAGTATGGAGAATTCCTTATTGGTTCTTCGGTTTTTGAAACCTTTGGGAATGTGTCAAATTATGGAGTTGAGAGAATGTTACTATGCTTGAGTTGCAATTCCGCAATTAGGAATCCGTGTTATATGAAAGGGTGGATGAATTGGGTTGTAATCTATTTGTTAAATCTAGGTGTACCTTACTCCGATGATTTGTGGTACGATGGTCCCTTGTAAGAGACCTTTGTTTGGGATGAGTTAATTCACTATCACCCTAAGTCTGAAAGGAGAAACTTTGTGGATTAAACCTTAAACCTTTACTCGTGCCATCATTCCTTTTCATTTCCATTCTTGAATGTTTTTGTCAAGATTGATCTTTAAGAAATTACAAGCTCGTACTTTCTTTCTTACTCAGATATCTTCATAACTCTACTATCTGCTTTGTCTCTTCCTCAACCTCGTTTCCCTTTTTCGCCTTTTTCATCTTATCGTAGTCTTTAGTGACGCTTCCTAATGTTCCTTGTATCATGTTCATTTATCCCTACTCTCTTGAGAGGTAGTTTTTCTTATTAGCTAACGTAAGGGTTAGTAGGTGTGTTTTGAAGAAGTTTCGAATATGGTACCTAACCGTCCTATTAAACTAGTTTCATGTTTAGATGATTATAAGGATTTGAGGATAGCTTAGGATGAAACTCTCCTAGTGGTTTTAGACTATGAAAGCTTAATGTTGCAATATCGTTTTGAGGATCGAAATAATCATAATGATAGTTGGTAGTTGTGGTTAAGAATTTTAGTGATTCTTTAAGTGTTACTTGGGAAATTGTGGTCTTTAAATGTTGGACCCTAACGGGAATAATTACCTTGTGGAATTTGGATTGGATGACCAAACTTGAGGAATATTGTCATAAGCGAAAACCGATGTATTGAGAGTTTGAAGGAGCTAAATAAATTGATTTACGGTCGCATTGCCCTATGATTGGCAAAAGCTAAGTGAAATGAGATTGTGTGACTAATCTCTTTTGAGGTTTGTGAATTAACTTTTGAAGATGAGAAAGTTCATTGTTGATAGCTTAGGATAATGAATTTTTGAATAAATTGGATTAAAGGATTTCATGATAAGTCTCTTTACCTTGTGGTTAATAGCGATCATGTTTCCCTATATATATACATATATCGTTGGTGGTTTCTAATAAGAGTTTTGATGGAGCTAGGAAGATTAGAGTTTGTAATGAATCTTTCATGTGGATTGTTAGTTGTAGAGTCTACCGTGCCGATGGACCTTAGTAGATTCTAATTGGATTCGAATAATTGGGATTTCTTACTCGAAGTTTCGTGATTATGGAATATTTTTGTAGGAATTCTGATGATTGAAAATGATGAGTTGCAAATTAGGTAAATTGCATTCTCTTGAAGATTTGGTTTATTAGTAGAGTTAGTGATGTCGAATTCTTGACGATCTTCATGCTGACTTTATCTTGATCTTCCTATCCCAAAGAGTTCGATTTGTTTTGTTTTTGCGTGTTTTGTATATATTTTGTTATCGTGATTTGTGAACTGGATGTTCGGTTCGCTCTATGTACGTGTAATGTCGTGTTATTTGATTTTATCTTTGATAAAACCTTCAAATTTCTATATTGTATTTCTAATTTAACTTTTCAAAGAAGTTTAAAGATGGATTGTGTACCTCCTTTTTGGAGAAAATATATTTCTTTCGCTTTTATACTGGATTTTGCGTTTAGTTGGATGCTAGAACTTGTTATTGGAGACGTCTAATGACTGGTTCTGCACTTATCAGCGTAAGATTTAATTTTAATCTTGTCTTTACTTTGGAATGCTGGTGTTCTTGTGTGCACGACAAGAACAATTTCGTTCCACAGAAAAAGAGAGTTACTTTGGAAAACTTTTCCTATACCTTTTTGGTAAATGTCATGCTTTTGAAATACATTTCCCTGAAAATGTTTTGAATACCAATTTGGAGAAAACGAATTGGTCCTTATAACTTTTGTTTTCTACTCTCAAGTTTCGCGGACGAAACTTTTTAAAAGGTGGGGTGATTGTAACACCCGGAAATGTACCCTATTTTTCTAGTAGAAATATTTTACGAAATCTTTTCAGCAAATTTAAGTTTTAATTTAGAATTTAAAGTTTCGAGTCGAATTTAGAATTTCCGAGTTCGTATTGGAATTTCCGCGAGATTCCATGAGAATCCCGTCTTAAGGCGAGTTTGACTTTCCTTGACTTTTAATGCGTTTTGACTTTCCTTGACTTTTGAGTCGAGTTTGACTTTCCGTACTTTTAAGGCGAGTTTGACTTTCCTTGGACTTTTGAGTCGATTGACTTTTCTTTACTTTTGAGCGAGTTTGACTTTTTCTTTGACTTTTGATCGAGTTTGACCTTTTCTTGACTTTTGCGTCGTCTTTGACTTTTCTTGAATTTTAAGTCGTCTTTGACTTTTCTTGAATTTTAAGTCGTCTTTGACTTTTCTTGAATTTTAAGTCGACTTTGACTTTTGTTGACTTTTCCCCATAAATATCTCATACTCCCTTAATCTTTTTCATTCACCACAAACACAAACTCATTACTTCTTCCTTAAGCAAAAATCCAAACCCTTATTTCCCTCTTTGAATTCGATCTTTGAATCACCGTATCACCTTCGTTACTCGCTCAAATTCACGTAGGTTCGTCTCATTCTTCCCCTCTTACCTTCCTCTATCCGTATTGGTAATAAAATTACCGTCTTTCTCGCTTTTTAAATTATCCGTCTTTCTCAAGGTGAAGTATATTCATCTTATATTGCCTAATTGTAGGTGGAGACTAATATGAAGGCTTAGTAATCGATTAAAGACGCGTAAGGTAACGGTGAAGGGTTACTCGGTATCATTTACGTTGTTTTACATGATTTCCATGTTAAAAATTCGTATTTAGAATACCATTAAAAGCTTAGAAATTATGATTTTGATGATGATTGTTTGTTAGTTGATGATTTGATGAGAATATTGATTGTTGATAGTTGATAGAGGAATTATAGAAAATGGAAATGAATAGAAATGGGGTTTTTGTTCTCGGTGGACTCGTGCAAATTCACCGCACCGACCCTTTTTGTAGAATGCTCTATCTCCTTCGTACTTACTATGCTGTTTTGGGTCTTGTGACCATTCGTTTGAACCGTAAGAGGATAAGCTATAACCATAACCTCGACTTGGAATTTCTGCATTCCCATAATCTATGAACTGTATTTAATAAAGTTTGAAGTGACCCTTTTAATTCGTTTCCAAACTTGTTGTTTTTGGAGAGTTTATCTATGTTTCTTATTTATTATGCTTCTTACACTTGGTCTAATGCTTGGGTATCAGGTATTGATTCATGTTTTGGATATATGATATCTCATTCGCATGTATCACATGTTTTGTGACGGTTTTTGCTATGTTCCACTTTGAGTCGGTTTTTACAAATGTTACGGTTTGAGCACTATTTTGTCTTGTGCTTTGTACTCTCATTCCCTTGGCTCCCTTCCCGTTCGTAAGGCTGGAATGTCGGAACGGAGAGGTATCCTACTGCTTAAATGCATGTGTTAGTGGGCATACGACGACGTTGTTGGGGGTTGAACGCTATGCGTTGATCGACCCGGCCGTCAAATGTTGTGTACTTGCGAGGTGGGGTTATTTGCATGTAGCGTACCGCATGTTATGCTGAGGCTTGCTGTTTTTTTTTTTTCTTTCCGCCTCTTTCCGTTAATTGATTACCGAATTTGGGGTACTCGGCATTATATTGTAGACCGAGTCTTGGATGCGAAACGTTTATCGGCATGTCGAATCGGAACATCACGTTTATATTCCCGAGATCCTGGTCCAGGTTTAGACTAGGACCGTATTAATTATCGCGTCAGTGCTAAACCAGGAGGAAAATAGTCTAATTATACGAAATGTTTGATCGTTTATTAAAGTTCAGGGAATGCTTTATCCCTGGATGCCTGTTCAATCATACGTGCCATGTACAGGGTGCTAGTGCGTTTCATTTACCGTGAGAGTTGTCGTCTTGTGTCGTCTTTGAATGCGTGATTTCATGATCTTGTTCATGGTCATTGCATGATTGGACACCGGCATGGTCTTGGTTCGTGAATGGATGATAATATGTTGGATTTAATGTGATCATCGCATGACTTGACGTGGTTTGTCTGTCGAGTCTCAATCTTATCAATCTTATACCGCTAACGGTGAGATGCAAGCCCTAGTGAGCGTATTCGATTGCCTAAGATTGTCTTTCCCGAGTCTTTGAATAACATGATGGATTCGGATTTGTGCCTCTTATGCTCTTATCATTATCTATAAAATTGCCTATCTATTCTTATCGTATCTCACATGTATATCTATATATGCATGCTTTACTTTTGTATTTCCTTACATGTACGTTAAAGGTGATATGGCTGGGAGAACCCGGAGTTACTCCCCACTGACTGTGGCATTCATGTTTTTCATGGATGAACAGGTTGCTTGCTTGGATGGCTTTTTGCTTGACATTTTGGGTTCGGGTGTGAGCTAGCGGGCGTAGTCCTTGGATGATTAACCTCTAGACGATTTTAGCTAGTTTGCTAAACACTTGTTCTTTGTTAACATTTTAAGAGACCCCGTCTCTTTGTTGTATTTCCTTACCTAGTTGTAATAGTTTGACACTCCTCGTTTATTTAAACTTGCATGTATAAAAGTTTTTAAAATACCGTATTTCCGCATATCTTTTCACATGCTTGTATGTTTTATCTTTCCGCATTCGCGAGGGTTGTCACAACATGAGTGTCATTGGATAGCCTACAAGAGCATCCATAAGGTTCTTAAGGAGAACAAGGGATTCATTCTTGTGTTTGGTAGGGAAAATTTGGATATGTGGTAAGGGTTACACAAACCCAAATTTCCAAACTTATAAGGATTTATCGAAATCCTAGGCTCACTTTTGTTATAAAAGAAGCGAATAACTAAAAGGGTGATTGAAGAGTCAATCATTAGAAATTCTTCAAAGAAAGACCTAGTACATTATGATGAGGATAAGGTGGCTTACAAGAAACTAATGGTAGATCCTTTCACCTAAATACCTATCAGTTATCATGATAACGAGTGGAAGCATCTTTCAAGTTAAAGAGCCTAACAATAGATAGAGATCTAGACATGTACGTAGAAGAATTCATGTTATTAGGAATAACGTTGGATGGAAGGAAAAAACAATTCACAAGGTTGAAATAAATGAATACATAGTATATTCACAACCCAAGCCTTTATTGCATTTAATAAGATCGTCATGAATTGTCATGGACGAAATAAACTTTAGATTATAAGATATGAAGCAATAACATTGTGTTGATTGTTCATATATGATAATCACTTTTATCGTTTGAGTTTCTAAAAACTCATTTTTGTGCTTTGTTATATCCAAATAGGTTGTAGTGACAACTTTGAACCCTATTAAAGTGAACTGGATTAACATAAGCATTGGCCCCTAGTTGCTTATATGAGGTGACGTCTCCAAGTGACTAGAGTGTGATGCGATTGATACCAAGTTCAAGTGCCGTAAGGTCATAAGAGATGACCAGTCGATCACATAGACAGACTGTAAGGGACAATCTGTCAGGCATAGACCGCTTATAGAGTTCTGACAATTTTATAGTCTAGTCGTGGCGAGAGCTACAATAGTATTCTTTTTGAGTCGATTCTTTTGACTAAAGATTGTTTGCCTAAGGTGGCACAGTTTCAGAGTGACTTTGATTTATGTTCTCGGACATTCGAAACTGGTGTCAAATGGGCATCTTTTGGGTCATGATGAGTTGTGGCTATTCGAAGGGAATAGTGCGATAGAAAGTATCTACCCCTTGTCTGGGTTATTTAAAAATCTCAAGGCCACTCGAGGAGTAGTAAGCTGAAAATGTGTGGCCGTGCTCAGAAGGTATCTACGGAAGATAATTCCGGTCAGACAGCTACTCTTCGGATCAAGGAAACCACTCTTGATATGATTGAATGCAAGTACGACCTGCAAGACACCTTGCGTTGAGTGGGAAATAGTAATAGAACATGAGAATTGGTGACGCACACTTGTCTCGGACAAGTGGGAGATTGTTGGAGTAAGTGTCCTCAACAATAGTGCGATCACTTAATTAAATCTAAATAATAAGAATACGAAAGGATGATAAATTATATAGTCAACAGGTCAACATTAATCGGTAACGATTGACTCACTAGAGTTTGTCGTTACTGTAGTATGACGGTGGTGATTAGTTGATCCCTTGAGGTCACACCTAAAGCATAATCCCCTAATCATATAAGTTAATTAATTGTATAGCGATACAAATTAATTAATTCCTTAATTTGAACAAGATTAAAGTGAGAATTATATCTTATTGCAATATGGTTAAATAAGATTCATTTTAGTAATTTAATTGTTATATTACTAAGAATGCATAATGTTTATGAAACATTTGAGATAAGCACAATTGGTTGATTATAATTAGAATTGGTTGTAGATTATATTAACCAAATATGAGATGACCCATTTTATTTACAAGTAATTATAAAATATGACTTACAATGTTAAGTCTAATTTATTTGTTATGAAATTGCATTTAAATTAGTTAAATGCACATTTATAAGCTAAATTACATGTTACATGTCACATATGTGACAAATGACAAAATCACAAAGATAAAATGGACACCCATATTAAAGTAGGCTGCACCGATTTTGGAAAGCTACAAGGGTAGGGTTTTAGGCTTAATTAGATGTTATAATTGAGAATTAGATCACATGATTACCTAGCCTAAATCTATGCCTAACCTATTGCATTGTGAAGACAAAAAAAAAAAAAAAAAAGCACCACCCTTCCTCATGGCTTGCATGTGACTGGCCAAGTGAGGCCATAAGAGGAGATCTTTTCCTCTTATTTAACTCACTAGATCATATATTCTTATTATATGCTTATCTCTCTCATAATTCATATTCTCACACTAGAAGCAACTTGAGAAGTTCCTCTTGTGTTCATAAAATTTCTAATAATTTACCAAGTGTACTAAGAGAGTTATTAGAAATATTTTAAAGGGCTACTACCATTTTATACTAGTGTAGTATATTTAGTAGTGATTAAGGGTAGTCTAGGGTGCCACTTAGAGGAGTGTTCTTATACTAAGAACTTGGAGATCATCCATATCAAACTAGCTCCAGAACAATATTTGAACTCCTTTCAAATATTGTGCCCATTTCATTAATAAGCTATGAAAGAAATTGTACTTTCTTTATCCTTTTGTTATGCATGCATATGATCCACATAGTTTAAGAGTAAACTATTTACAATGTGTTATTAGAAATGTCTAATAATGGGTTTAAGAAACCTTCACCATCAACCCACTCGAATCCCTTGACCCAAAATCTTCAAAACACTACTTTTTCCGACAAATCGTAGAAGGTATAATTCTGGAAAATCGTTCTTAAAAAAAGGTTAAAAGTTTCGATCTTATATTGGCTAGAAAGAAAAAGGATGGTGAGAAGATTCCGAAACATTAAACGGAATTGAATTTGGTTAAGAAACGAAGAAGTTATGTTCGTCTTAAGTTTACATCTAGAAAAATGGGATTTATAAAAAGTTGGAGGAAATGGATATTTATGGTATGAAAATGAAGAGAAGGATGAGAGGAGAAGATTAATATAATAATCGTCAAGTTTCGTTGAGAGACGGAGAAATGACATAGTTATGGATTTTTAATACTAGTTTTGGGTGTATGATGAAGAAGATGAAGGTATTACGTTGCTGAAATTTTGAGGAGAAAGGAGGAGAGATAAATTAGTTTATTTTGAAAAGGTGAGTAATAGAAGGCCCAAATTTCATATCGGGTCAACTCACTTGGATTTTCGCGTACAATCCGATTATGAACTCATAACGGACTAAAATGCAACGGTTTCTACCCACCTGAACTAAATTCCATTTAACATTAATTTCAAGCCACGAAATTATAAATTATCGACTTGAAAATATTTTAACCAATAAAAGTAAAAGACGAATTTATAAAATTTACGATTTTAGTAAATTACTCTTTAATACAAAATCTGGGGTGTTAAAAGGAGGTCGCGTCATGGGTTTGTAACCGAATTGAAAGGCTTTTAAACCAATGAAAGCTTCGATCAAGCCAGCATTTGTAATTTATAAAGTAACCATTCATCATAATTTCTTGACCAAACTTGGAAAGTGTTCTTCCCAATGCCCATTATATAGCTCGTTTATTCCTTTCAATCGTGCTTGATTGAACTAGTCTCATATTTAGTAATTCCAAAACTCATTGTTTGAGATGCCTTTGTTTTGTCGCAGAGCGTTTAAGGAGTCCCCATTTAATCAATCGACCCAACTGTGAATTACCCCGTTGGTTGGACCCTTACTCGAAATCCGCTGTCGCCACCAATTTATTATGGAAAATTGGAAACCGTTCGTGTCTTCATGCCATGTCAATTGAGCAAAATGCAAAGATGACATAGACACTAGGATTTGTTACCTTATCATTTTATGTCTAGAATGACTCTTGTAATATTCAATTAACACAGATGTTCGCATAGATTCCAAGTAACGGGTGAGGGTACATATTGGCAAGCACTTAAACCAGGCACTCAATCCCGCCTGCTCACAGCGGCTTGTACAAATGATTGTAGTTGTATTCGTTATATTTGACTTTAAAGATTATATATGAATTATATGCACATAATGGATTAATCCTAGTATGTTAGATTAACTAAGTTAGTTGATTTTATGTGATAAACATGGAACTAACAAAGGATTAATACAAACGATCTATGCACTGCACAAGTACAAAATAAATGATTTATAAAAGAAATTTGGATGGAATAAATGCCAAAAATAATTATTAAAGGCTATTAAGACACTAAACTTGTGATAATGCTGTATAATAGTCGAACATATGAGAAATGCCAAAAATAATTACTAAATGCTATATATGGACACATGAATATCATAGGCAAACATGGCCTTAGAAGAGGCGCACCACATGATGCTCCCTTTCTAAGAACTTGTTTGACTTTATCAGTCAAACAATCTTGACAGAAAAGGAGACATACCCAAATGCTGTTGGAGCTAGTGTCCTCCACAGTTAGTGTAATAACATGAATAAATCTCTTACAGGTTCACAGGGTATACTTAGTATTCTTATCCGTTGATTAACGTTTATAGATAACGGTTGGCTTGCTAGGAGTTTGACGTTACTGTCATTTTAATGGCGGTGATCAACTGGTCCCTAAAAGTCACACCTAAAGGATGTGTCTGAGAGATGTGATTATATGAATAATATAATCATATTGATGCCTTATTATATGACTAAAAGGTTAGTCGATATATATGACTAAAAGGTTAGTCAATGTAATGATGATACGATCATTTAATAACGATTAAATAATATTAGCTGAGACGAATTAAATGTAATTCGTAATTGAATATAAACCGTTATATTTAATCAATGTATATAATGTAAGCTTAAACGAATTAAAATGTTAATTCGTAATTAAACATAATATGTTGTATTTAATTAGCAAATTATAAATATACGGATATTTATAGTTGACGTATATATTATATTACATGCTAATATAACCGAAAAAAGGAAGGAGAAAATAGTCTTTTTCTTCTCTTAATTTTCGGTCAATAAGAGATAAAGTAAGAGAAAAGATCTCCTATTATTTTCTTAGGGTTACTAGGTCAAAACCCTTATAACAAGAGTAGTAAAAAGAGAAAAAGACTCCTCCTTCCACTACCCCTTGTCACGACCGAAACAGAGGAGAAGGAACAAGAAAAAATTCAGATTTTTCTCTCTAATTCTCTCTATCATTCATCATCACACAAAAAGAAAATTAGCAGTAACTTTCTCTAAAATTCTAGCACAAGCAAGGCATATCTCGGAGCATCTTGGGTGCAACAATTAGGAGAATATCGACTTCAATATTGTTCATAGGCCAAATTTGCTAGGACCAAAGGTTAATTCTAAATTCATATAATTTTATATTATGCAATTAATTTATGACCCGTAATTCATATACTATAGTTTCGTTAAAATCCGTAAAATAATGACGAAATATACCGATATTTCTAACAAGTGGTATCAGAGCCAAGGGCTACGAAATTATTTTATATGTTTTTCATAATGGATGAAATATAAGATTAGAAATATTTATTTTTTTTGTTTTTTGATTTCGGCCGAGTATTAAAAAAAAAAAAAAAATTTTTTGTTCTTTTTACTGCTGCTGCCGAGAGAAAAAAAAAATTGTGAACTGTTCACTGTTCATCCGTGAAAAAAAAAAAAAAACAATTTTGCCTTGTTTTTCCATTTTGATTCATTATAATTGTTGTTTTAAATAGTTAAGACGATAACATGATGAATTTGTAGTTGTTTTGATTTAATAAGGATTAAATTAAAATGGAAATGGAAATCGATTTGAATGTTCATCGCTATATATTTTTCGGTATTCATTGATTTAGATATTCATTTTAAATTGTTAAATTGAATCATCTAGTTTGTATCGATGTTTAATAATGATTAGATGTTGATAATTTGTACCGATCTTGAAAATATTAGTAACATCAAATTAAATTGTATATTTTAAAATAATAAAATCGTGGCTGCCAAAAGAAAAAAAATTTGTTTTGTTTTTTTTTTAGTTTTGGTCGAAATTTTTTGTTATTATTCATTATAATGATAATGTTTCGTTTATTGTTGTGAAGAAGTTCACAATAATTGGATACCCAATTATTTTAAAGAGGTTTAAAATAATGTTGTATTAATTCATGTTAGAGAATATGAATTAAAATTGGATTATGTTTGGTTGGGGTCATTGTGATTAATTAAGGAATTGTCACATAATTTTGATCATTTTAAAAGGTGGTTTGGATAAATTACTCTTCATAATTAAAGAATTATGTCTTGAATGATTAATTTATAGTTGATGCATTTTATTTTGTTGAATGAATGGTTGAATGGTTTAATTTACGTATTTTTGCAATCAGTTGTAATTTGTATTACCTAGTGTGGCCTTAGTTGATCATGTTTTCGTAATGATGGAAACATGATCTTTGATGTAATTTTGAGATCTCGAATCTCCATTTTATTTTTCATTAAATTATGTTTTTAAATTAGAATGTAAATAGGTTTATATTTTGTAATTTATTAAATGTATTTTGTGAAGACTAAATATGGAGATCGGATTGCTCACTCCCGCTACATGGACCAAGATGGAACATCAAGACAAGTTTCTCGGGTCCAAATGTGTGACACCCTCAAATTTGCGGAAAGAAAAAAAAAAATAATTTAAATACATAACGAAGGGTGTCATAAATAAAAAGGTTCATTACAAAAGAAAATTTATATTATACATAAGAATTCTACAAGACGGGAGACATATCTCCCGTATAAATACGGAAATAAAAGAGTGTATAATAATATACAATCTAAGAACCGAATATAGGTCCAAGGTAAATACTTCGTTCGCTAGCTCGTCAATGTACCCAAAGTATGCATCACCACCTGTTCGACCGCATTAAATATAAACACGGAAGCCACGGTCAGTGGGGAGTAACTCCGAGTCCTCCCAGCCACGAAATGTCAAGTTTAATAAAACATGAATAACATAAAAGTAATGTATATAGAAAATACAAGACCTTAACATATAAGATATGTTTTTCATGTTATGAAACAGATAACTAACATATAACCTATCATGTGAAAGCTATCATGTGAATCTGATAATAAACTTATAACACGAGGTAGGGAAGCTGGTATGCTAGCTCAGAGGTTACCGTTAACATGGCCATGATACACTCAAACCCTAATCAAACATAATATCATGTGAATCAGTTAACAACTGGTAATCCAAACTCTATCAACCTTAGCCGGCTTGCATCTCACCTTCTAAGATTCATAGAATCATACAAACATGAAAGACCAATACTTCTACAAACAGGCATAAGTTCTTAGCACGGTCAATAGAAGACTTCTGTAACTCGAGTCTATACCACGAGGTAGGATATACTTCAATATTTAGGCTCAGCGGTCACTCCGGTAACATGGCCCAAATACCAAGCACACATCTAGGCTCAGCGGTTACACTAATAACATGGCCCAGATCCAAAGCACATATCTTAGCTCAGAGGTTCCTCTCAGAAACATGTCCAAGATACGACTCAACCCTAATCCTAGACTGCGCAGACCCAGAGAAATGCGAAGATCCATCGCACCCAAGACCCATGATACAATCACATGAGTACACCCTAAGATATTCCATCAAGGGGTTGGCTAGTCTATAAAAACATGCTCACATTTCCCAAACGTGGAAACCATGTCAGCCATACCCCGACTTGGATATAAACCCACCACGCCGGGACACAGAAGCTATCAAGCCGCAAACTCCATATACTCGTTAAAGATAGTACGGGCCTATCAATGTCATGGTCCAAGATACTCATTTAGAATTAGAATGGTCAAGACGCCATATACTCATAATTCTCTATGGGTACTTAGTCAACACGACACCAACCATATAATCAAACAGTCACAGGGAAAACTTCCTATCATGTGAATAATTGCATATAAATCATATTCAAATATCATATCGCCTCATATCTACTAAGGCTCATTCATTCATTCATTAAATAAAACCTTACCTGAAGACAAATCCCCGACCCGCGTCCCGCGACGGGTCATCAGTCAAAACGGGGCTGACTAGATCTTAGTTTGACCAAACCCGTTTGGTCAAACCGGCTAGAAACAGAGTCTTAGCCTCGAGGCTTGAACTAAGATATCAGCATTCATTTCATTGTTATTTCATTCTAT
>JAIUZE010022693.1:0-10331 GCA_022085475.1 Heliosperma pusillum
TCGAGTGGGAGTAAAATCATTTTCTTGATATTGTATGTCGATGACATACTCTTGATAGGGAATGATATTCCTCTCTTATCTTCGGTTAAGGTATGGTTAAAGAACCATTTCCAGATGAAAGATCTGGGCAAGGCACAGCGCATATTGGGAATCCGTATCTACAGAGATAGATCACGACGGATGTTCTCACTTAGTCAGGAGTCTTATATAGATAAGATTCTTGAAAGGTTCAGCATGACCAACTCCAAGAAGGGGTATCTTCCAATAACGTCTGGGATGCATTTGAGTAAAGCTCAGGCACCCAAGACATCTGAAAAGGTCGAGCGCATGAGTCGAATTCCTTATGCATCAGCTATAGGATCGATCATGTATGCCATGATATGCACACGTCCAGACGTGGCATATGCTTTGAGTATGACCAGTCGGTACCAAGGCAATCCAGGGGAAACACACTGGATGGCTGTTAAAAATATCCTTAAGTACCTACGGAGGACTAAGGATTGGGTATTGACTTATGGTGGAGAGACTGAGCTTTGCGCAACCGGTTACGCAGATGCTAGCTTCCAAACGGATCGGGATGACTCGAAATCTCAGTCTAGATTCGTATTTACTCTTAATGGCGCTGCGGTCAGCTGGAAAAGCTCCAAGTAGAGTGTTATAGCAGATTCTACGACTGAGTCCGAGTACTATGCCGCTTCAGAGGCTGCAAAGGAAGCTATATGGATGCGTCAATTCTTACAAGGACTTGCCATAGTTCCTAGTTCGAATGACCCGATCACCATCTCTTGTGATAATAGAGGTGCCATCTTCCAGGCTAAGGAGCCTAAGTCTAGCAACAAATCTAGACATGTACTTCGGAAGGCTCACATGATCAGAGATTACGTGGAGCAAAAGGAGATAGTGATAGAAAAGATTGCTACGGATGATAACATAGCAGATCCTCTCACTAAACCGTTAAGACATGATAAGCATGTAGGGCACGTTACTTCCATGGGAATTAAACGTGTTTCTGAGTTGTATTAGCTGTTTGTATGAATTAGATACATCTTTTTCATATACTAATAATAACTTCATCGTATTGTTTTCATATTTTTTTTTTCATGTGGATTGTATGGACAACATTGAACACCACAAAGTGAACTGAATAACATTATATGTGTTTTGGTCCGTAATCGCCTACATGAGCTGATAACTCTGGCTATTATATTGTTTAGTCGATTGATGGTGGGTTCAACGAGCCATAAGTCAAACTGTTGACTGATCGATCACAAATACGAGTTATAAGGATACCTCGTAGGACATTGTAATTCGTGACGACGTTATAGAGTCCTAAATGTTTAACAACAGTCGGTGCCAGGTCGTGGCTTGGACGTCCATAGTGTTCCTAGAGTCGATTCTTTTGACTATCGACTGTCTCTTGAGATTAAGGCAGTTTTTGGGTGACTTTGGTTTCTTTCTCACGGTCGACCGTAACAGGAGGCCAAGCAGATTTTTACTTGGTCATTTCATACTGTGCTTACATCTGCAGGATTCGAGTTGAGGAAAATATCCAACCCTTTATCAGGTTTTGTTATTTCTCAGGGCCACTCGAGGAGTAGTAACTGAAATGCATGGCCATGCTCGAATAATGATTCGTTTATCAGTTGAGTTACTCTCTAGTCGGGAAAACCACTCTTGATACTGATCACTTGTAAAATACGACCTTGGTGAATGCGGACTTTGCAAATTGTTTTACATTGAGTGGGAGAAATTTAAGGATATGAGAATCGGTTATCGCACATACACTTGTAAGGACAAGTGGGAGATTGTTGGAGCTAGTGTCCTCCACAGTTAGTGTGATAACAGCTAAGGTTCACAGGGTATACTTTGTATTATAATCATTTGATTAACGTTTATCGATAACGGTTGGCTTGCTAGATAAGTTTGACGTTATTGTCATACAGATGGCGGTGATCAACTGATCCCTAAAAGTCACACCTAAAGGATGTGTTTGAGAGATGTGATTATTTTAGAAAATAATCATATTGATGCCTTATT
The DNA here is from genome assembly GCA_022085475.1 of Heliosperma pusillum. Lineage (NCBI taxonomy): Eukaryota > Viridiplantae > Streptophyta > Magnoliopsida > Caryophyllales > Caryophyllaceae > Heliosperma > Heliosperma pusillum. The sequence goes on from JAIUZE010022693.1 coordinate 2,038, forward strand.
AAATGACTAAAAGGTTAGTCGATGTATTTGACTAAAAGGTTAGTCAATGTGATGATGATACGATTATTTAATAACGATTAAATAATGTTAGCTGGTAATTGAATATAAAATGTTATATTTAATCAATGTATGTAATTTTGGTCTAAACTAAATGTAAACTGTTATATTTAAGTTGGCGGATATGTATTACACGATATAATTATAGTGTATTGGCCCGGCATTACTCGGTTGATGTGACGGTCCATTACTAGTAATAATTAGAATACGTATTACATAATGTACATATTAAATGTTATATGCTAACTATCTAATATAGGTTGAGAGAAATAAGGAAACTAGGTTTTTATTTTTATTCCCTCCTCTTGATTTACACGGTTACAAGGGAGGAATAAAAGGAGAAAATAAAAACCCTAATCGACGAATTTCTCACGGCACACAAGGGTGATAAAGAGGAGAAAAATTCTGATTTTTAACTCTCTCATTCATCTTCATATTCATCATCAATATACACACAAAATTAGAAGTAATTTTTTGGGTATTCGTTCTAGCACGACGAAGGCATTTCTTGAACCATCTTGGGTGCAACGATTAGGAGAATACCTACTTTGGTATTTGTTCTTAGGCCTTTTACTAGGACCGATAGTTATTTCTTAATCTCTTGTTTTATATTATGCAATTTCATTTATGACTAGAAATTCATATAGTTATAATTTCATTATAATCCGAAAAATTTAAAGGGAAGTATACCGATATTTCCCACAACAAGATCCTAAGGCTTGTTAGAAAGTGTGGTTATTCATACTTTCTCCTTGACTCTAGTAATAAGTTCTTAAGACTGCAGCTATTTTGGATAAAGTTCTAACAATAGCATTGTCTATTTATTCAGTGTAATTGATTTACACAGCTGGTATGTCCAACTAATTAAGGTTGAGTTTTAAAAACCATAAGGTTAATAGTTGGACTTAAAGACAGTCAATGACTATTTTATTGGAATATACTTAAAGTTGTAAGGGTAATATGGTTATGATCCCACAATCAAGTTGTTTAAGACAAAAATTCAGGGGTTCATTGAGGATATTGAGTTTGAGTGGGAGAAAAGGTAATTGACATTGTATTGAGTCTCCTTGTACAGGATCGTAAGATCAATTCGGTAGAACAAACTCAAATATCTCAAGAACCAATTCATCAAAATATCCACTTAATAAGGATAAATGCAACTACATTAACTACATTGTTCCTATATGGATACAAATGGATAATAATGTAATGAATGACTAACAAGTTGCAATAAGAGTTAGACAATGAAATGGTAGAGATGATCCAATCTTCTTTTGTCAAACCATTGAAGGTTCTAACTCATATAAGTGGACTAATGACATAAGGTAATAAGGAAACAAGTCATTTTGTGGACAATGATATATGGACCTTGTTCTATTACCTACAGTTGTGAAATATATTGGTCTCAAATATATATTTGTTACCAAGAAGGGTTCAAAAGGTAATGTAACAATATATTTCATCATGTCAACAATGATTATAAGGATATTTTGGCATATTCAGTTTTTCAGTTACATTGGATGAATGTTAAAGATTCGATTCTCGATGGTGATATTGATGAAACTATTAAGGGCATTAAAAAAACTTTGATTCAATATATTCAAAAGAGATGTTTTGCAAATTAAGGTAATTCATCCAATAAAGCTCAAGTAAGGTTTTTTGTCATAAAGAATACAAATCTGCCAGCCTGTCATCTTATTTGATATTTGATGAATGTGGTTGATGATTGTATATACTCAAGATTCAGTGGGAGTTAGTAAATATTTCTTGTTAATACCCTTTCAGTAAAGGAGACAAATTTTGTCTCATTAACGCCCTAAAGATAATATTCATCATATACAGTAATGCTTAAATTCACGTGTTTCTGGTTTTATTTCACGTGTTTAAGTAATGTGTTATTTACTAAGTTTTTATGTGTTTGTATATTGCATACATTTTACAGTTTGACAGATATTAAGGCAATATAGATTAGGATCTTGGATCCACTAAGGGCAGCCAAACGTATTGTTTGTCATTACATTTGGAACAAAACATCACTTATAGGAGATCGATTCAGGTTGAGATCATTAAGTATTTCGACTCCTAGTTGGTTATGAACATTTGTCACTAGGCTGCAAATTCAGCACGGTATTGAAAGACCACTTAAGTAATTTGTGACAAATGTCATAGTCATAGTTTCTAATGACATTACAAGTGATGTATTGTTTAGGAAACAATTCAGAGTGAAAAGGTGTCAATTATACATGTTGATACAAACTCCATTTTGCGGATCCGCTTATTAAGGAATTACCACCCACGGTCTTTCTTGAGCTCATTGCTCAAATGGGTGTTTCGGTTTTAAGGAAATTCAGTTTAAGTAGGAGTTTGACATGTTAGACACATTATAGATTACGGTTATTAAAGTTCTGGAGAAATAAGGTTTTTGGTTTCCAGTTTCACTTTGTATTATTATGGTTGATCTCACTAAGGTGGACCAGTTGGAAATATGCATATAAGGATCACATTCAGATGTTATTTCCATGCTACACTCCCATGCTCGATTCATGTCGTTGGTTATATTAGCTTATGTGACCATTGAGGGTCCTGCTACCATAAATTGTAGCAAAGGCCGCTTTGATCCTATGTTGGTATAATTGATGGACCGAATTTCTTAAGACGATTAGTTTGTTGATAGCATTTTTTGAGCTCATAAGGTTATTGTAAATACAATTATCAGGTGTCACAATATATGAATGTATTTAGCCCAAGTGGGAGAATGTAAGAAATATGGGCCTAATACAATAATATATGTGGACAAATTACTAATACAGTTATAATTGTATTTGTACGCTATCTATTAAGTTACGCCCGAATATAAAGTGATCCACTACGGTGTATAAGATATGGACTTATTATTATACGTCTTAAAAAGTATAAGGCTTACTTTCTACTAGTGTAGATACCCATTAGGTTTTTTAATGCATGATAGGCGCATTAGACTAAGGAGACTATATAAAGTCACCTAGGTTATGGTCTCTTGTAGCACACAATAACCTAATCTCCTCCGCCTCCCATCAGTAGAGAGATCCATATGGTATGTATGTCCACTAGAAGAACTAATCCTGAAGACCGTCCCTTCAGGCGGTTCATCCCAACCTTTCGTCAAGTAATAAGGTACGCTTCTGCATCTAGTATTTACCGAGTAATTTAGTATGAAGTTTATGGTCTCTATTCGGATTAAATCTAACACTTGAAAATATGTGTAAAAAAGGTTGGTACCTTAGAATTCTTGAACTTCTGAAATCTGGAAGCCATTGAAGATGATGAAGAAACGTTGCAAAAGTTGAAAAGTTCAAATGTTGAAGCCATATTACTCATATGATGAGAAGAAAGGAGGAACAAGGAAATAATTATAAAGACTAAAGAGACTCATTGACGGGGAAATTATGATGGAGGTTTTTGCTTTTGCTTTTGCTTTTGTTTTTGTTTTTGTTTTTGTTTTTTCTTTTTCTTTTTACAGAGATTAGATCGGAAGAGAAGAAGATGAATGTTTACATCTTTGGGATATTATTAATTGGTTTGTTTTATTTTTATTTTTTATTTTTAAAAAACATCATATGTGGCATGCTGTAGAATTGATTATAGTGTATACTATATTATCAAGTACCAATGTATTCTTCCCTTGAGAAGTGAAAATGATGGTTGTGACACCCTCAAATTTGCGGAAAGAAAAAAATAATTTAAATAAATAAAAGATGAGAATACGTTTCTAATAGGTTCACTTTAGTGAAAATCGGTAAATTTTAAAACCGGAACCTACTATTAAATATATTCATCAAAACAAAGGTGTCTTAAATAAAAAGGTTCATAAACAAAAGGAAAGAATATTATACATAAGAATTATCCAAACTGGGAGAACATATCTCCCTTATATAAACGGAAATAAATATGTATAATAATATACAATCTAAGAACCGAATAATAGGTCCAAGGTAAATACTTTCACTCGCTAGCCGTCAATGTACCAATCATGCACACGAACCTTCCAACCGCATTAAATATAAACCCGGAAGCCACAGTCAGTGGGGAGTAACTCCGAGTTCTCCCAGCCACGAAATGTCGAGTTTAATTAAACATGAATAACATAAAAGCAATGTATATGGAAAATACAAAACTTAACATATATGATATGATTTTCATGTTATGAAACAAATAACTAACATATAACCTAGCATATGAAGGATAAGCTACTCATGCAAACTATCATGTGCATCAGTTAACAACCGGTAATCCAACTCTATCACCTTAGCCCGGCTGGCATATCACCTTCTACATTCAAGAGAAGCATCAACAGGACAGACCAATCCGTCTAGAACAGGCATAAGTTTCTTAGCACGCCGATAGTCGACTTCCTGTACACTCGAGGCTATACCACAAGAGGTAGGAAAACATCCTAGTCCTAGACTGATCAGACCTAGCGACAACAGCTATTCCATTCCCCGTCCCATGACATAACCGTACATGAGAAACTCTACTAGGCGACCCCCTAAGCAGGGATGGCTAGTACTTAAGCTGGCTCCATTCCCAAAATGAAATAGGCAGCCATGCCCCGACTTGGATATAAACCCACCAAGCCGAGACACAAAAGCTATCAAGCGGTGAACTATATGCTCGTTAAAGATAGTACGGCCTATCAATGTCATGGTCCAAGCTACTCATTTAGATTAGAATGGTCAAGACGCCATATACTCATAATTCTCATGGGTATGAGATTCAACACGACACCAACCATATAATTAAACAGTCACGGGAAAAACTTCCTATCATGTGACTAATTGCATATAAATCATATTCAAATATCATATCGCCTCAAATCTACTAAGGCTAATTCATTAATTAAATACAACCTTACTTGAAGACAAATCCCCGACCCGAGTCCCGCGACGGGTAATCAGTCAAAACGGGGCTGACTAGATCTTAGTTTGACCAAACCCGTTTGGTCAAACCGGCTAGAAACAGAGTCTTTACCAATTCACACTTAGACATAAAATCAACATATTCATTACATGTTATTTTATTAAAACTTCTAACATGTGAATTATTAAATTTTACTAAAACCCGCTTGACTTAAAGGATATTAAATTTAACTATAATCTCGTATTATAATTTCTAACATGTGAGAAATAATAATTTTATGAAAAACCTTTTTTAATTAAATATTTTACTTATTAACATTTCCCACTTGCTAAATATTACAAAACACGATAAAAATGACGATAACTCAAAAACCGTCACAAGTCCCAAAGTGGGACCCACGGGCTGAGTTGGGCCGGACCCCACATGGGCGTGGATGGGCCCCACGGCCTGTTTTGGGCTAAAATGGCAGATTTTACAACTTTTACTTAAACCGTTTTCTTAATATTTCCCGCATGCTTTAACATAATTAAAACCCGTCAAAACAACAATTAAACAATCAAACATCGACACAACCCAAGACCAAAACCCGGACCCACCATGGACCAACCCAGACCGGGTCTGAACCGGTCTGGACCGGTCTGGTTTGGTCCGGTTTAGCCCTTCCTCCACGGTTCAATCACCAACAACACCCAATCAATTCCAACATGTTTTTAATTAACAAACAACCATTTTAACAATCTTCCATACAAAATCATAACTTATTAAAATCATCAAAATTTACCAAGAACACTAAACCTATTATAAATTCATACAAAATCATAAAAAATCATAACTTATGGAAAATCATCAAAATTCACCAAGAACACTAAACATATTAAAATTTCCACACAACCTAAAAATCATAACTTTATGGAAAATCATAAAAATTCATACAACATAATAAAAACAACTCCTTATCATATTCCTACCAAAAATTCCATAAATCATAAAAACATGAACTAAAACAAAGATGAACCAAAAACTAAAGAAACAAAGGCTAAAGCTATGTTACTAACTAGAACCATAAAAACCATAACATGAACCAAAACAAAAGCTATGTGACATTAATTCGTCGAGTAAAACGGAATTGTTACCTTAGCTAGCCAAAACAATTAGCACCAAAATAATAATAAGAAGTATATAATAAGAAACCCTCCTACTAATCTGCACCCAAAATATACGAGTCTCCAAACTCGTCTTCAAAATCTTCCCCTATAAGAAAATAACAAGAAAACATTATTAGAACTAAAAATATGAATTTCCATAATTAAAGTGTAGAAAATGATCTTGACGGAATTGAAATATAACCGTACGTGAAGATGAGGAGCGAAGAGGAGAGTCGAGAAATATAAATTAGGATGGATTTAATTAAGAAACGAAGATTTTATGAAGATTTTGCTCAAGAACGATGAAGAACAAAAGATGAACGACGAAGAACACGAAGAACGATTAAAGAAAGTGATATTTTGATCTTTATTTGATTTATTGTAAAAATGAAAAGGTGTTTGTGAGTGGAGTGTGTATGTGAGCCGTGTAAATATAGGCAAAATAAAGAGTCGGGTTTTGAAATTGTTGTTACGTAATTGACTCGCGTTTAATAATTATTTTACGGTAAACGATTAAAGATAATTAACGATAAAGTTTATTAATACTAAATATCAAAGATATTATGATATTGTAGTGAAAATAATGAAAATATCAAGGCCTAAGAGTGGGTAAGTGTGCCGTGTGGGTTTGTGATTGTCGGGTCTGATTTCGAGCGTTTTGCGTAATTCTCGTTAACTGATCGATAAAGTGAAATAATATCTAGATATTATGATATATTAATCAAAAGAAATGAAAATATCAAGTCTATTAGAGGAGAGGAAAGGAGAAGAGAGCCGTGTGAGTTTGTGGCTTGTCGGGTCTGATTTTTCTCGATTTGCGTAATCTCCGTTGACGGATCGATAAAGTAATTAAATATCTAGATATTTTGATTAGTTTAATCAAAATAATTAAAATATCTAATTGTGAGTGGAAAGCGATGACACGCGCGTGTGACTCATGCCAAAGTCGAGTTCCGATTTCGTTTCGCGCTTTACGATGAGTCGGGAATAGTTAAATGACGTTCGGTTAAAACCGTAAACGTTATTCTTTAAATTCCGAATACATTCAAAATAATTATATTAAATTATGATAAATCTTAATAAATCTAAATAAAAATAAATCAAAAATATTATTTTTTTAAATAAAATTTCGGTCTTCAAACTTATGAGGCGAGTCGGGAAAAAGTCAACGGAAGTCAAAGTTTACTGAAAAGTCGAGAAAAGTCAAAGATGACTTAAAAGTCAAGAAAAGTTTAGGACGACTTAAAAGTCAAGAAAAGTCAATGACGACTTTTAAAAAGTCAAGAAAAGTCAAAGACGACTTAAAAGGCAAGAAAAGTCAAAGACGACTAAAAACGGTCTTTTCATGAAATCTCTCAAAAATTCCAAATACGAACGCGGAATTTCAAAATAAGACTCGGAACAAAAATTCCTAGTTTAAAAACTTAAGTTCTACTGAAAAGTGTTAGTAAATATTTTTACTAGAAAAATCGGGTACTTTTCGGGTTGTTACAATCACACCCCTACCCCTCCTTTTAAAAAGTTTCGTCCTCGAAACTTAGAAGAAGGAACGTAACATATATGTAGGTCTATTTCAAAACTGTTAAAATATACTTGTAATAAAATATAGGATCTTATCTACGGAACGGCAGGTTCTCGTCAGCAGTCATGAATATCGATAGAAGGAACGGAATCTTCGAACGGTTAAATCGAATAGAAAGAGGAAAGAAAGAAGGAAATTTACCTCAAGCAAAGAGCTCGGGATATTTAGCTAACATTTTAGCTTCGGTTTCCCAAGTTTCTGATTCGACGTTTCCACAACGCCAAAGAATACGAACTAAAGGTACCACCTTGTTCCGGAGTTGTTTGTTAGCCCTTTCAAGTATACGAATCGGCCTTTCTTCCAAAGCCAAATTAGGTTCCAAGTCCAACACTTCATCTTGAATAATATGACTCGGATCACGGATATACTTCTTCAATTGCGAAACATGGAACACATCATGAACTTTACTCAAGTTCGGAGGTAATTCCAAACGATAAGCAACGGGACCAACTCTTTTAAGCACGCGAAACGGTCCAATATATTTAGGACTCAACTTTCCCTTCACTCCAAACCGTTTCACTCCCTTCATTGGTGATACTTTAAGGAATACCCAATCATCAACATCAAATTCAAGTGGTCGACGACGAACATCGGCATAGGATTTCTGTCTATAT
>JAIUZE010022696.1:2500-5000 GCA_022085475.1 Heliosperma pusillum
CTGCAAGGGTGACGGTTTTGCGTCTAACGCAAGCCGCATGATGCCGTATTCCCACTTCAAACCACACAACATCCGTCACAAGCTTGCTAGACCGGCAATTCAGCGTAATTTGAGTAACACAAACACCGCTCACCCGTGATAACTTGGACCGAGTCCCTTTGATCCGAGTAGATTGATGCCCACGATACCCTCCTTACGGTTCACCGCCACCCCAACGATTTCCACCCTTCACCCATGCGCCGAGGCCACAGGCTACTGACGAGCTTAATTTCGATGGTGAACAGATCACGCCCGATAACCGTCTTGAGATTTTCCGCTAAATCGTCAAATCAGCACGCCGCGGCTTGTGTCAAGGTGAGCGAACTCTCCGTATAGCAAACCGGCTACTGGGCACCGAATAACTTTGTCGCGTACTAGTCCCTTTGACGGCCATCGATTGTGGCCTTAATCAGCCTAGCAAGCCGAATCTTTCCGAGAGGCAACCGAGGCAACGATTCTCAAAAGCCAAATTCCGACAAACCCGTCATAGCAGGGACGTCCGACACGTGGTGCTTGGGGACAATTTTTTTTCATTTTTTTTACGTTGAAAGTGCGTCACCATGCACCCCGTCTCGGACTGATCGGCCTTACACGTTGGCCTAGTGCACCAGCCACTATAGCCTTCGATGCCGAGAACCGTCTTTTTCGGAACCCCGAGACGTGGTGCATGGGAAAAAAAAATAAAATCTCCATGAAGAGGTATCACCATGCACCACGCCTCGGATCGATGGGTCTTACACGATAGCCACGGCCAGCAGCCCCTAAAATCACCGTTGCCCAATCCCGACTCGGACGGGACCCCGAGACATGATGCATGGAGACCACCGAAAAAAAAAATATTTTTCGATGGGGGGGTAGCACCATGCACCATGTCTCGGCCTCGTGGGCATAGCATGCCCACATCCTGCCCTTGACCCTCGAGCCCTCACTACCCCCTATAGAGGCTTATTTGATAGTTTTGGTCTTGTAGCAGGAAACATTGAGTGTGCAGAATAGCGATACGTTTTTGTATCGCTTGTTTGGGGTATCAAATGAGCTTTGTTTTGGGCGTGTGATACGGCGTTGGAAAGATAACTTGGAGTACTTGATTCTGGGCCCAAGAATTTCCTGATTCCGATCATTTTTGACGGAGTTATGGCCCTCGGAAGACGGGTCTTTTTCTGCCGGCGGGTCTGCTGCCTAGGCCTCGGCTCTGGGGCTCTTTGGGGGTGCAAACAGGGTGCCCACTAAGAAAGGCCTGCACCTATGGGTAGGTAACTTGGAGTAGTTATTTTTAGGCTCAAGAAAATCCATTTTACGGGTTGTTACGGTCCCGGAAACCGAGTCGGGGCGGGCGGGGTCTGTTTGGCTATGCACCGGACACCCCCAAAGGCTTGGGTTGGGTACCTTGGGTGTCTTTCTCACCACCCCACGCCCATTTTGCATCCTAATATCACATTCCCAATGGTTTTGAGGCTTTATGGCACGGGCAAAACCGTCCGAAACCGGAGATTACCCTTTCGGGACACCTTGCACTAGGTAGTACTTGGGTGGGTGGGCAGTGTGTTTGTGTGTGGTGCATCACATGGGACAAAGCCTACTATTTACTCAACATAACACAAGGAGACCATAATAGTACCTTGGGTGCTCTTGTTTGCTTTGGTACCTTTGGTTACCCGGGATGCATCCCCGTTGGTTTGGGTTACAGTAGTCTTTCTTAGCATTTTGTTCGGGACCGATCCGGGAAACCGTCTCCGAGTGACTTGTGGGTGCCCATGACAAGTTGTGGTTAACTTAGTGTCACGGTGGTCCGTAGGTGTGCCCATGGCCTAAGGATGGTGCATATGCCCTTGGCTTGGTGCTCGTGGCCTGTGCATGGCGCATCACTGCCAGGCACCTAACCTCAAAAATGCCTAGGCATGGCATGCGTGGGGGGCGCCCTTGGTGCGTCACTGAGGGGCAGCTAACCTCAAAATGCCTGGGCATGGTCATTTTAGGGGGCGGCCATTTTACCCATGGCACGCCTGTGACCGAGCACTTGTGCCCATGGCCTACTCATGGCACGCCTGTGACCGAGCACTTGGTGCCCATGGCCTGGGCATGACACGCACATGGCCGAGCACTTGTGCCCATGGCCTGGTAATGCCCGGCACTTGGTGCCCATGGCCTAGGCACTTGGTGCTCAGGGCCGACCACTTGTGCCCATGGCCTGGGCATGGCACGCACATGGCCGATCACTTGTGCCCATGGCCTACTCATGGCACGCCTGTGACCGAGCACTTGTGCCCATGGCCTAGGCACTTGGTGCCCATGGCCTGGGCATGACACGCACATGGCCGAGCACTTGTGCCTATGGCCTGGTAATGCCCGGCACTTGGTGCCCATGGCCTAGGCACTTGGTGCTCATGGCCGAGCACTTGTGCCCATGGCCTGGGCATGGCACGCACATGGCCGATCACTTGTGCCCATGGCCTACTCATGG
>JAIUZE010022697.1:0-24241 GCA_022085475.1 Heliosperma pusillum
CACCTTTCCCACAAGGGGGAGTAAGGAGGAGACAACCTGTAGATCAGTTTGAAATGTCAGATTCAGATGGCTCAGATCACAATCTTCTCAGACACCAAGACAAAGATATCAAGGTAGAAATTCCTGACTTTCTAGGTAGCTTGAACCCTGATGATTTATTAGATTGGCTAAGGTCTGTAGAAAGAGTCTTTGAGTTTAAAGGATACACTGATAGAAAGGCTTTTAAGGTTGCTATCATGAAACTAAAAGGCTATGCCTCACTTTGGTATGAAAACATGAACACCTTGAGGGTTAGAGAAGGGAAAGAACCTGTAAAGTCATGGCTCAAACTGAAAAAGAAAATGAGAGCTAAGTTTGTCTCTAGGGACTACACTCAAGACATGTTCATTAAGCTTACTCACCTAAAGCAAGACCAAAGACCTTTAGAGTCCTACCTAAGAGACTTTGAACAATTCACTTTGCAATGTGAGGTTGTTGAGAAATCTGAACAAAAGATAGCAAGGTTCTTAGAGGGGTTGGATGAAAGGATAGCTAGCAAAGTCAGGCTACAAAACATATACTCCTTTGAGGAAGCTGTCAACTTGGCTTTAAGGGTAGAAAAATTGGGAAAAGGAAAGGCCAGTGCTTCTAAGACACCTTCCAGAACCCCCACCTTCAAACCTTTTGTAGGAGTTAAGATAGGAGAACCTGTGGTTCCTGTTAAGACTCCTTTCAACCTTGATAAAGGTAAGGCTGTTGAGGCAGGCCAAAGGAAGACTACCCCTCTCAAAAAGTGCTTTCAAGGTCAAGGGTATGGACATTTTGCTAGAGAATGTCCATCTAAAAGGGCTCTGAGTACCCTAGAAGTAATCCATTGGGGAGATGATGAAGTGTTGGTCTGTGATGAAGAGATGGAAGAGCCTGAGGTAGAGGCTAGTGAGGAGTTGATAGAGACTGATGCAGGGTTAAGTTTGGTAACATGGAGGGTAATGCATACTCAACCACAACCTTTGGAAGAGGACCAAAGACACCAGATCTTTAGGACCAGATGTACCATCAAGGGTAGAGTATGTAACCTCATTGTTGATGGGGGAAGCTGCACTAATGTGGCCTCCAAAACACTGATAGACAAGCTAGCTCTACCCACCAAAGACCACCCCCTACCTTACAAACTCAGATGGCTAAACAAAGGGGCTGAGATCAAGGTGGATAAACAATGTGTTACACCTTTCTCAATTGGTAAAGGGTATGTGGATGAGAGTCTTTGTGATGTTCTACCTATGGATGCATGTCACCTTCTGCTTGGGAGACCATGGGAGTTTGATAGGGATGCCATACACCATGGGAGAGACAACACCTACACCTTCAAGTATGGGAAGAAGAAGATCACCCTAGCACCTTTACCACCTGCTTTAACGATCAACCCAAACCCCATGAGTGAGGCTTCCAAAGAAGTCATGTTGATAAGTGAATCAGAAATAGCACAAGAGCTAAGTGAGCTACAACCTGTGTACATATTGCTAGTCAAGGAGACTGGGATGAGTATCATTGATATCCCTGAAGAGGTCAAATCTATCCTAGAAAGTTATGGTGAGGTCTTCCCTACTGAGCTTCCTAGTGGACTGCCACCACTTAGAGGGATAGAGCACCACATTGACCTAGTGCCTGGAGCTATCTTACCCAACAAGCCAGCCTACAGGAGTGACCCTAAGGCTACACAAGAGCTCCAACTTCAAGTAGGTGAACTACTCAACAAGGGCTATGTCAGAGAGTCCCTCAGTCCTTGTGCTGTACCAGCCTGCTTGTGCCAAAGAAGGATGGGACTTGGCGTATGTGCATTGATAGTAGGGCCATCAACAACATTACCATCAAGTATAGGTTTCCCATACCTAGACTTAATGATATTCTGGATGAGGTAAGTGGGGCTCAAGTGTTCACTAAGATTGATCTGAGGCAGGGCTACCACCAAGTGAGGATAAGAGCAGGGGATGAATGGAAGACAGCTTTCAAGACTAAACATGGGCTATATGAATGGCTGGTGATGCCTTTTGGGTTGTCTAATGCCCCTAGCACCTTCATGAGGTTGATGACAGAGGTCCTAAGGCCTTACTTAGGCAAGTGTGTAGTGGTTTACTTTGATGATATTCTTATTTACAGTTCAACTAAGGGAGAACATTTGCAATATCTGAAGTTGTTGTTTGAGGTCCTAAGAGAAAATAAGTTGTATGGCAAGCTAGAGAAGTGCACCTTCATGCAGCCTGAGGTTTACTTCCTTGGGTTCATCATCTCTAAGAAAGGGGTAGCAGTTGATCCTGAGAAAGTGCAAGCAATCAAGGAATGGCCCATTCCCCAAACTGTTACTGATGGAAGAAGTTTCCATGGGTTGGCATCTTTCTATAGGAGGTTCATACAAGGGTTTAGTTCAATCATGGCCCCTATTACTGAGTGCATGAAGAAGGGAGAGTTCAAGTGGAATGAGAAGGCTGAAAGGTCCTTCAATCTGATCCAAGAGCTATTGTGCAAGTCTCCAATATTGGTTCTACCAGACTTTAACAAACTCTTTGAGGTAGAGTGTGATGCCAGTGGTCTTGGCATAGGAGCTGTGCTTACTAAAGAAAAGAAACCTGTGGCATACTTTAGTGAGAAGCTAAATGGGGCCAAGCTTAACTATTCCACATATGACAAGGAATTCTATGCCATTGTGAGGGCATTGAATCATTGGGGACACTACTTGAAGCCTAAGCCTTTTGTGCTTCATTCTGATCATGAGGCTCTCAAATACATCAATGGACAACACAAACTCAACCCCAGGCATGCCAAATGGGTAGAGTTCTTGCAATCCTTCTCATTCTCCAGCAAGTACATAGAAGGTAAGAACAATGTTGTAGCTGATGCATTGTCTAGAAGGTCTGTAATGTTGACCTTCATGGAGCAAAGGGTGTTGGGGTTTGAATTTATGAAAGAGCTCTATCAAGAGGACCCAGACTTCAAGCATGAATGGGAGGTACACCAAGAAGGGCAAGTCAAGAAAGGGAGCAAGTACACAGCTCAAGAAGGATACTTATTCTATGGAAACAAACTGTGTGTGCCTAAGGGACCTTATAGGGGACTACTGGTCAAAGAGGTTCACTCCAATGGCCTTGCTGGTCACTTAGGGGTACAGAAGACCTATGACATCTTACAAGATCAGTTCTATTGGCCTAAGATGCTCAGTGATGTGCAAGATGCCCTCAAAAGATGCAGATCTTGTCAACTAGCCAAGGCACACTTTCAAGCAGGCCCTTACACACCACTTCCAGTACCCAACAGGCCATGGGAAGACCTCAGTATGGACTTTATTGTAGCCTTACCTAGAACTCAAAGGGGAAAAGATTCAATCATGGTGGTTGTAGATAGATTCCGCAAGATGGCACATTTCATTGCTTGTAAGAAGACTGAGGATGCATTGGGGGTAGCTGAACTATACTTTAGGGAGGTTGTCAAGTTACATGGGGTCCCTAGAAGCATTGTCCCAGATAGAGACACAAAGTTCATGAGCCATTTCTGGAGAACCTTGTGGAAGCTATTGAAGACTAGGTTATTGTTTAGTACTTCTCACCATCCCCAAACTGATGGGCAGACAGAAGTCACTAACAGAACACTAGGGAAGATCTTAAGGAGCATTGTTTCTAAGTAATTGAAAGATTGGGACCTCAAGCTAGCACAAGCTGAGTTTGCCTTCAACAGAGCTCCCTCCAGCAGCACAGGTAAAAGTCCTTTTGAAACAGTTTATGGCACTAATCCTCTCATGCCTACAGACCTAGCACCAGTCAAAGGAAACAAGGCAAGCTATGATGCAAAGAAAAGAGTTGAGCAAATGATACAAATTCATGAGCAAGTCAAGAAGCAGATTGAAAGGTCCAATGAGTTGTAGAAGGCCAGGTCCAAGGGGCCTAAGAAAGCAAGGGAATTCAAAGCAGGAGATCTTGTATGGTTGCATTTAAGAAAAGAGAGATTTCCAGACAAGAGGAGAAACAAGCTCATGCCAAGGGCTGATGGACCATTTGAGATATTGGAGAAGATAGGCACCAATGCTTACAAGGTGGATCTAACAGGAAGCTATGGTGTACATGGTACTTTCAATGTTGGAGACCTGAGTCCTTACCATGGTGAATCAGATGATGAGGGTGAAGAAGATTTGAGGGCAAATCCTTTTCAAGAAAAGTAGGTTGCAACGGGAGTATGTGACCAAGCCAAGACACGAGCCATGACACGAGCTCAAGACAAGACACAAACTCAAGACAAGACTCAACATCCAAACAACAACATACATTCAGACAACACCATGACCAGCTATGACAATGTTCTATTCAGTCCAAGCCACAACCACTTCAAGCCTGCTAAGACAACACCACCACAACCAGAACAAAGCCTAGCCATCCACTTCCCAAGACTCGGCCACAACAAAGCTCAGCCAACAGCCCAACAAACCCAACACAACAAAAACAGCCCCCAGCCAAAAACAGCCTATCACTGCCTTTCTAAACAGGGTCCATGGGGCCCCACACAATCAAACAAGCCTAACCAACCCTCAAACCTATGTCTTGGGAAGGTCCTCTACAACTTTCCCCAGGACTTCCCTCCCCAGAAACAAACACACAAAGAGTTAGCTTAGGGACAACTTCAGACTGTCAAGATTTCAGCCTTTTTGCAGTAGTTAACATGTCACTATCAAACTTTCCTTTTATGATCAAACAAACTCGAGGGCCTTTTAGAGGGACCTTTGGCATCCATCCCACTTCAGTTGAGCTCAAGAATCAAGCTCAGAAGTCCACCCCTCCACCAGTTTCAACCCCAACAAACCCATTAAGGCAGATTGTCCCATTAGAATTACTTTTCTGCTTTATCTACTTTATGTCAGTTTTCTTGCAAGTTTGTAGCTGTTATTTTGTTTCATGTTGTAAGCCTTTGTGGCCCTAGATATCTCCTAACGTCTGAGTTGTATCCTTGTTGCCTATATAAGGCCTTTACCTAATGAAATGCAAATCAGATTTGAAGTAAAACATAAAACTGAAACCTTGTTTCTGTTGCATCTCTTGGCTGTGTGCTTGAGACAACTTCCTTTGCTTTGTGCTTGGAAGAGAGCTTGGGTCCTTAGCTGTGTGCTGGGATCAAAGTTCAACCCTCAATCATTGGCTTTGTGCTTTGGTTAAGGTCCTATCCTTGTTCTTTAACAATCAATTCAAACAGAAACAGAGTATTTGCAAAGTGTCTGAATCTCAATCGAATTGTCATTGTTTAGTTGTCTTTCTGAATAGTTTCAGTGCAGACTCACTTTTGAGCTTCATTAAGTAGACATATCCATATCTACTCAAATCGTCTGCGAAAGTGATAAAATATATATAGCCATCTCTAGCGTTGATTGACATAGGTCCACACACATCAGTATGTATGAGTCCTAATAGGTCAGCAGCGCGCATTCCAACACATTTGAAGGAAATTCGAGTCATTTTGCCTATGAGACATGATTCACACGTGCCAAGTGATGCATAGTCAAATGGGGAGATAGTCCCATTGTCAATGAGCTTCTTCACGCGTTTTTCATTTATGTGTCCCATACGGCAATGCCATAAATAAGGTTGATCTTTGTCACCAACCTTTACCTTTTTATTACTCACATGCAATATATCTGTGGTTTGATCTAAAACATAAATCCCATTCATGGAAACTGCTTTACAATAAATCATTTCGTTAAAGGAGAGAATACAGCTATTATCCTTTATTACAAATGAAAAACCGTTCTTTTCGAGTACGGAAACAGAAATAATGTTTTTAGATAAACTGGGTACATAGTAACAGTTATTTAAAAATAACTCAAATCCACTTGGGAGTTGGATTACATATGTTTCCACTGAAACGGCAGCTACTCTTGCTCCATTCCCCACTCGCAGGTCTACATCACTCTTTTCGAGGGTTTTGATGTTTGTTAGGCCCTGCAAATGATTACACAAATGAGAACCACAACCAGTATCAAGTACCCAAGTTCCGAAACTTGCATGGTTAATCTCAATCATATGAATAAAAGAAGACATACCAACAGGAGTGAAGCGGCCTGCTTTTACGTCTTCAGCATACACGGGACAGTTCCGCCTCCAATGCCCAGTCTTGTGGCAATGGTGGCACTCCATGTTTTCTTTGCTCTTGGTCTTCCCTTGTGAGCTACTACTAGTCTCACCAGACCCACTCTTGCCCTTTCCTGGCTTCTTGAACTTCGGCTTCCCTACAGCTAGGTCGGCCTGAGCTTTGCCCTTACCCTTACCCTTGTTTGCAATCATGAGAATGTCCTGCTTCAGATTCCTACTCAATTTGAGATCCTTCTCAGTCTGTATGAGAAGTGAGTGTAGTTGATGAGGATTTCTCTTCAAATCATTCATATAGTAATTTGCCCTGAATTGGGCAAAACCATCATGAAGTGAATGAAGCATGCGGTCAATGACCACGCTCTCTTTGATTTTGCAATCAAGTGCCTCCAGTTTTTCGAGATTCTCGATCATATCGAGAATGTGTGGGCTAACCGGTTGGCCCTTCTGGAGTTTCGCCTCCAAGAAGCAAGTGGTAAGCTCATACATAACGATCTGCGGTGCTTTTGAGAACTCGTTAGTGAGCGTGGTGAAAATCTTGTTTGCACCTTGGGTAATGAATCGTTTTTGCAAATTGGATTCCATTGAAAAGATGAGTACGTTCTTTATTGCACCTGCCTCCATTACGAAATCACTATAAGCAAGTGATTCATTTGCTCCTGCATTGGGGCCTGGGTTAGGCGGTAGTGGCTCAGTCAAGTACTTGAGCTTACCGTCAGCTATGGCAGCATTCCGTAATGATGCCTCCCAGTCCGCAAAGTTGGACCCGTTATTCTTCAGTCGCGTGTACTGATTTGTAACACCCGCAAATGTACCCTATTTTTATAGTGAAAATATTTTACGGATACTTTTCAGCGAAATTAAGTTTTAATTTAGAATTTTATTTTCCGAGTCGAATTTAGAATTTCCGAGTTCGTATTTGGAATTTCCGCGAGATTTCAAGTAAAACCCGTCTTAAGCCGTCTTTGACTTTTTCTTGACTTTTCCACTCATACTCCTTCTTATACTCCCTCATACTACTCCTAACCTAATTCATTCTCACACAAACACAACACAACTCAACTCTTCCTTCTTCTCTAAGAAAACCCCATAAAACCTTGCCTCCATTTTTGATCCGTCTTAGATTCGTCGCTACTCCTCGTTACTCGCTCAAATTCACGTAAGTTCGTCTTATTCTTTCCCTCTCATCTTCCTCTATCCGTATTGGTAATAAAATTACCGTCTTTCTTGCTTTTCAATTTATCCGTCTTTCTCAAAGGTGAATTATATTCATCTTTTGGTCGTCTTTGTTTAGGAGGAGACTAGGAAAGCTTAGAAATCGATTGAAGACGCGAAAAGGTAACGGTGAAGGGTTACTCGATATCATTTACGTGTTTTATGTGTTTTTCTAGGCTAGTAATCGTATTTAGATTATGGTTAGTATGCTTAGGACTTGTGTTGTTGTTGATGGATGTTGTTAGTTGTTAATTGATATGAGAATTGATGGTTTGTGATGATAAATGAGGATTTTGTTGTTGATAACATGTTGATTTTGATCGTGCCTGAATTCCGTGAAGGACGCTGGCAGCGTTATTGGACGCAGGCAGCGTCGTAGGACGCAGGCTGCGTCGTGGTGGCGCAGGCAGCGTTACTCGCTGCCGACTGCAGTTTTCCTGCACTGACCCCTTTTCGTAAAATGATCATATCTCCTTCGTTACTTGCTTGTTTTGGGCTTGTGACATCCCGTTGGAACCGTAAGAGGATAAGCTATCACCGCAATTTGGAATTTCTGCATTTTCATGTCCAGCAATCTAGTTATGACCGTTTGAAGTGGATCCTTGTTTTCGTTGGTTTCCAAACAACGTTGTTTTGGAGAGGTGATCTATGTTTTTATTCATTATGCTTCATAAACTTGTTCTAAAGGTTATGTATCATGTATTGACTCATGTTTATCATATTTAAACTTATATGATTCCCTATTCTCATGTTTTGTGACGGTTTTTGCTATGTCCCACTTTGAGTCGGTTTTTACAAGTGTTACGGTTTGAACACTATTTTGGTATGTGCTTTGTACTCTCATTCCCTTGGCTACCTCCACGTTCATAAGGCTGGAATGTCGGAACGGGGAGGTATCCTACTGCTTAATTGCATGTGTTAATGGGCATACGATGACGTTTTTGGGAGGCGAACGCTTTGCGTTGATCGACCAGGCTGTCAAATGTTGTGTACTTGCAAGGTGGTGTTATTTGCATGTAGCGTACCGCTTGTTATGTGGCTCGAGCTCTTTTCCGCCTCTTTTGTGAATTATTTTACCGAATTTGGGGTACTCGGCGTCAATGATTGACCGAGTCTTGGATGCGAAATGTCATCGCTTGTCGAACTGGAAAATGCGGTTCTAGGAGTCTGGCCAGATTTAGATTAGGAACCGTATTATTATCGTTGTTCCTACCAGGAGGAAATTAGTCTACATATACGAAATGGATTGAATCGTATATGCGTTCAGGGAATGTTTTTCTCCCGTGGATGCCTGTTAGTCATACTTGCCATATACACGGTGCTAGTGCGTTTCATTTACCGTGAGAGAGGCCTACATTGTATTGTTATGTGTGGATGGGTGATTACATGATTGATTATTCATGGTCATACCATGACTTAGCATGGTTTGTTTGTCGAGTCTCAATCTTATCAAACTTATACCGCTAACGGTAAGATGCAAGCCCTAGTGAGCGTATTCGGTTGCCTAAGAGTGTCTTCCCCGAGTCTTTGTATCACAAGATGGATTCGGATTTGTATTCTATATGCTCTTATCCTTATCGTATTTCACATGTATATTTATGTATGCATGCTTCTACTTTTGTATTTCCTTCTATGTACGTTTAATGTGATATGGCTGGGAGAACCCGGAGTTACTCCCCACTGACTGTGGCGTTCATGTTTTTCATGGATGAACATGTTGCTTGATTTGGATGGCCTTTTGCTTATGATATTTTGGGTTCGGGTGTGAGCTAGCGGGCGTTGCCCCTGGAAGAATTACCTCTTGACGTTATTTTAGCTAGTTGCTAATCACTTTGACATTTATAACATTTTGAGAGACTTCGTCTCTTTTTTGTATTTCATACTTTAGTTTGTAATATTTGACACTCCTCGTATACTTCTTCTTGCATGTATAAAAGTTTAAAAAAACTTCATATTTCCGCTATATAATTCACATGCTTGTATGTTTTATATTTCCGCATTCGCGAGGGTTGTCACAGATTCATATTGTCCATGAACATCTTAAGCCAGGATTCGCGTGCGAGCGTGGCACTTGGCATAGGGCCATCAGCATGTCCAGCCATTTGTTATAACAGTTTTATCGATATAAATAAATGCTACACTGCGATAAAGGAGATAAAACATAATAAGCATTTTCATCGTTTTAATTAAGTCTAATGCAAAACCGATTAATGCGAAGACTCTTGCATTTATACAATTGACCTCCCTCAAGTATTATATAAATGATCCCAGGACTCAATTTCTGTAAATTGATAAGCCAACTTCTTGGCTAATTCTACTTTTAGAATTCCTGGTCGATAAATTTCTGTAAATTCTATCTTTAGTCCATCATAATCACGAGATATTACTCGGACTATAATGTTGAGGTAAAATAGGTCAACACTTACTACTTACCCAACGTAGAAGGGGTCATATGGAGAGTAAAGTCCTATATGCCTACCGACGAAGAAGGGATTCATAGCAGTTTTCCCTATAAAGACTAATCTCAATTTTTGGGTTTTAGAGGAAGGTCCATCAGCTTTAATTTTATTCATTTAAGTGAACGAATGATCTAGCATTTTGAGAATGAATAATTTAAGATGATAGCTTTTTAGAATATTGATTGACATCTGGATGTCCATGATAATTAACATACAATCTATATGAGTCAATTTTCATGCAATTAAGTAGTAGTAGGTGGTTTGGTTTAGGCGGAATATGATGCAATAACTATCATGCAAATGAAAAACAATAAGAACGGAAAAATGAAAAAAAAAGTACAAAGTCCTAGTGTGGCCTATCCTATCAAAATAGAACAAAAATACACTTTGGAATCCATCCTTATGGACCCTAGAAGCTTGACTTGATGTTCCATCTTGGTCCATGTAGCGGGAGTGAGCTATCCGATCTCCATCTTTGTTCTTCTCAAAAATACAATTTTAAAATTACAAAATATAAACCTATTTACATTCTAATTTAAAATTATAATTAAAAATTACAAAGGGGAGATTCGAGATCTCAAAATACATCAAAGACCATGTTACCATCATTACGATAACACAATCTACTAAGGACACACTAAGTAATACAAATTACAACCTCTTGTAAAAATACCAAAATAATCCATTCATCCATTCATTCATTCAACAAAATAAAAATGCAACAACAAAATAAATTAAACATTCAAAACATAATTCATTAATTATGATGATTAATTTATCCAAACCACCTTTAAAATGATCAAAATTATGTGACAATTCCTTAATTGTACACAACAATTTTAATCAACCATAATCCAATTTAATTCATATTATCGGGTATAACATAAATTAAATTCAACATTATTTTAAACCTTTTTAAAATAATAGGGTATCTATCATTGTGAACTTTTTCACAACAATAACCAACATACATTATCTTTATAATGCAATACCCGTGAACAATACCCGTGAACAGTACCCGTGAACAGTAGCAGGTACAAATTTTTTTTTTTTTTTTTTTTTTAATTTTCTCGGTTTTAAAAAAAAACAAACACAAATTAATCCTTTTAATTTGATCATGCTAATAAAACTAGATCGGTACAAACATTCAACATCTAATCATTATTAAACATTTATACAAACTAGATGATTCAAATTAACCTTTTAAAATGAATATCTAAATCATGATTAATCGATTATCAAAATACCCAACTAACCATAATTGTTTTGTATATTCATATCGAAAAATTAGCACAATGAATGTTCTTTAACATCCAAAACAAATTCCTTTTTTTCATTTCAATTTAATCCTCATTAAATCAAAACATCAACTAATTCATTATATTATTATCTTAACCAATTTAAACAACAACATATATGAATCAAAAAGAAAAAAGAAGGCAAAAAAAAAAAAAAATTTCTTCACGGCTGAAACAGTGCCGTGAACAGTACAAATTTTTTTTTACCTGGCCGTGAACAGTACTGTGAACAGTACCCCAAAAAAAAAAAAAACCCTAGTTTTTTTTTTCTTCTTTCAGCCGAAACAAAAAAAACAAAAAATTCTAATCTTATATTTCATCAAATATGAAAACATATAAAATAATTTCATATCCAATTGCTCTGATACCACTTGTGGGAAATATCGAAAATTTTCGGATTATAATGAAATTATAACTATATGAATTTGTAGTCATAAATGAAATTGCATAATATAAACATGAGATTAAGAAATAACCTTCGGTCCTAGAAAAGGCCTAAGAACAAATACCAAAGTAGGTATTTTCCTAATCGTAACACCCAAGATGGTTCGAGAAATGGCTTCGTCGTGCAAGAACGAATACCCAAAATTACTTTTAATTTTGTGTGTATATTGATGATGAATATGAAGATGAATTAGAGAGATCAAAATCATAATTTTTCTCCTCCTTTTCTTTTGTGTGTGCCGTGAGATTAGAGTAGTGATTAGGGTTTTTATTTTTCCTTTTTTTTTCTTGTTGTAGCCGTGAGACCCAAGAGCCAAAAGAAAAACCTAGTTTCTTTATTTCACTCAACCTATAATTGGTAGTTGACATCTCTTTTATTATGTACATAATATAATATGTATTAATTATTACTAGTAATGGACCGTTACATAAACCGAGTAATGCCGGACCAATACACTACAATAATATTGTGTAATACATATCCGCCAACTTAAATATAATAGTTTATATTTAGTTTAGACCAACATTATATACATTGATTAAATATAACATTTTATATTCAATTGCCAGCTAACATTATTTAATCGTTATTAAATAATCGTATCATCATCACATTGACTAACCTTTTAGTCAAATACATCGACTAACCTTTTAGTCATTTAATAAGGCATCAATATGATTATTTTCTCAAATAATCACATCTCTCAAACACATCCTTTAGGTGTAACTTTTAGGGATCAGTTGATCACCGCCATCTGTATGACAATAACGTCAAACTTATCTAGCAAGTCAACCGTTATCGATAAACGTTAATCAACTGATTATAATACAAAGTATACCCTGTGAACCTTAGCTGTTATCACACTAACAGTGGAGGACACTAGCTCCAACATTCTACACTTTAGTATGTTTTCTTTCCTTCCTTTATTTCCGCATTTGTCATCCCATCTCCCCTTGTTGGTTTTTATTTGTCCATCTTTGTGTCACACATTGAGGACAATGTGTGTTCTAGCTTGGGGGAGGGATTTAGTGAGTCTAGTTATGAGAAATCTAATCTAAAAATTTGAAGATTGAAAATAAAAGTTTGATGTTGTGTCCACCCTTTTGTCCTTTGCATAATGTCATTCCTCCTTGCATTTCTTATATTATAGTTCTTTTAAGCTAATGAATCATGCTTTATTGTCGGGATTTTACATTCATGGGGATGTCTTGACATAGTGGGTGAGGGATGGATTTTTGGACAAAATAAACTTGATCTTGACATTGGTAAGCTACATATATGGTAAGGTAGACCCTCTAATGGCCGGTGCATATATACCTGGTCTCATCTAGGTGTGTGTAGTTTCTCCTCTTGGTGTGCGTTACATTAAAACGCACAAGTATGGCATTTGTTCCTTCTTCCTAGACATGATATGATAGTTTGCACATGAAGCCTTGTTGTTATAATTTCTCACATGCATCACCCACATTGATCCTTTTCTCACTATATGCTACCCAATGTTTGTTTCTAGCTACATTCCAAATTGCCTACCTTGTTGAGCTAGTAACCATCTTGGTGAGTTAAGGGTGCTCTTGTCATGGCATATGTCTTATATTATAATATTGTTGATGATGTGAAGTTGACGGGATTACTGATTCCCGTTGTAGTTTTGGAAAATGAAAAAAGAAAGAAAGTGAAAAGAAATGATAGAAAAGGAAAATAAAGAAACTTGAAAAATGAACAAGAAAGATGAAAAGAAAAGTAGAAAGAAGAAAAAGAGATGAGAATGATACTTCCATATGTATGAAGTAATTGAGTTGGGAAGTTCATTTTTGTGTTGTAAAAGTATTAATTTGAGCCATATGCTGTTTTGGTTCAATGGGCTATTGTTATGGAATTGGTTTTGGGTTATTTGACCTGTCTTTGATTATTTGGATGGTTGTTAGCTTGACTTTTAACTCCACATATCCAAACTTGTTTGTCAACCTTCTACCCATTACCCCTAGCCTCTTTTGTCTATACTCTTGGCTTCTTTGTGTGCATTCTTATTTAGCATTGTCATGTGGGATTTGGAATGTTTACCATACTAGATTGCGGGCGCATTCTCTTGAGTCGTAGATAGGAGAGTGTCATTCACATATATTTGCCATATTCAATTCATGAGTGTGAGTGTTATCCTGTGAGAAGTCCAATTGTCATTTAAAGATCATGCAAGAGTCGAAATGTCCATGTGAAGTCCTTAATACCACGCCGTCGTGTAAATCTCATCCATGTATTGCATTTTCCCTATGCCCAAGTTGTTTCGGGATTTGATTCATTGTACTTTTAAAACTACTAGTCGAGAATTGCATTTGGATGGGATGATTATTGCTTGTACCCTTGTCCTTGTCATACATTATATTGTGTGCTTGCTTGAGGAAAAGCAAGGGTTTAGCTTGGGGTAGTTTGATGAGTCCATTTTATATATAGTTTAATTCTCTAATTTAGCTCGAATTTGCATGATTATCATACTTTGTTTAGTATATTTTTGAGCTAATTACGTGTTCGAGGTGCATTGCTCGTTTTTGCTATGTTTTGTAGGAATCTAAGCATTTAAAGGCTTTTTCCAAACACAATAGCAAGCACCAAAGTCCAACAAGCTAATGGAAGCAAAATGGACCATGAAAGCTTAGAATGGAGAATGACAAGCTAAGCATGAAGATTTGTGAAATGGATTGAAATGCAAATGATAAACCAAAAATGAAGCCCAAAGTAAGGAGTCCACAAGTCAACATAGGATGCTCCTTTGGATGCTCAAGGAATCCCAAAACTATGCAATTAACCGGAGAATTAAGGTGCTTAAAGGCATAGCTTAGGATTCCTAAAGCATTAAATGGAGCAATTAACCAAATATAGCCAGATAAAGGAAACCCCGATCGAGATTCCCATTCCCCGATCGGGGTTTGGTCTCTGTGAAATCTTACGTTTCAAGTCCCCCTCTCTATATAAAGAAGAGGGACTTCGACTCTTAAAGGCATCCTTTTTCATCCTTTTTCATCTTTTTTAAAATCTTGTACATCATTCTACACTCTAAAAACACTCTTTTACATAATGTCATTAGTCATTAGATTAGGTTTAGAATAGTTTAGTTTCCATTAGTTGTTACAAATAATTCCTTTTAGTATTTCAGTTTATATTACAAGTTCATTTGCAGGTTAATTAGTTCCATTGTGTTCTTCAATTCAAAGTTTCATTTCCTTTGTTGAGGTAATTCTATTTCTTGTATTGTTTTGTTATTTCCTTTGTCATTTCCATTATTAGTTAGTTATCATGTTTACTTTCTCATTTGCCATTAGATTAGTTATCCTTATGCAAGAGTAGTTAGTTTGTCTAAGGAATTAGGGAAGGCAGGCATAAATAATATTTGCAATTGTTGAAATGAGATGTTATGATATCAAATAATTGTTTCTATCACATGCTTGCATTGTATTGTTAGTCTTTGATTATTGATCACAATCCTTGATTATATTTGTTAGTTATTTCTATAAGTCGAGAGGCACGTAATTGAATTAGACTAAGCATGTGTTAGTATATCGACCTAGCCAAAGCGAGAGTTCATTAGGACCCGATCTATGGTTGACACTAATATCGAGAGGTGGGTGTCTTTAGCTTAAACAATTATTGTAATTATCAATTTCCTAGTTTGACTTGAGCATTTAGATAATTTGCATGTGTGACCCGAACTCCCTAGACTCTTCCTTTATTATTATTGTTGTTTTAATCACCAAATCAGAAATCATTTGTGACCGACCTTGATAGAATTCACCCCATAATAACTTTTTTAGGAACTCCCGTCTCCTTGTGTTCGACCCCTATTACTACATTCATTTGTGTCTAGGGTAATTGTCTTTGAGTAGGTGTGCGATAGCCTATCAGTGACGGGTATTCAGAATGATCTTAGCTTACGTGGTCGAATGATCAAGCACGTATATGTCGATAGCTTAGAGCAAGGTCTAGAATGCAAAGAGAGAAGAGAAGGGGCGGAACACTTGCGTGCTTTTAAAGTGAGAACGGACCTCTCCTTTTATAGTTGAAAATGTGGAAGAGTCGTGGAACAACTCAAACTTTGGAGAGGAACAGGCTAAGGAAGAGGCGCAGGAGGACTATGATCCTTCGAAGAGGCGCATCACCTGCTGCGTCATTTCCCAGAGGTTTTCTGCTAAAGAAGGAAGATTGCCATGTTTTTATTACGAAATTGTGGTTGATCTGCACTTCCATTGTAAAAGTTAATACAAGATAATTTTATAAAAAAGATTGAATATTAAATATATAATAAAATAATCAGAATATTTCGGAGTGTTCCGACTCGGAGCTTTAAAACGGTTTATAGAAAATGAAGCGGTTTTCGACCCAGACTCCAAATGAACTCTAATGACCGTCAAGTGTTCCGTACCGGTTCGTAGATGACGACCAAGAGGTAGACACAATTGTTTGAGCTATCACTTGAGGATAAACTTACGAATTGTGATAAATCGTTCCGCGTACCAAACATGCGGCCCAATCATCACTGGGTGGTTGGCGTTGTAACAACCTGGAGTATTAAAACAAGGGAAATGCATAATAATAATAATTAAGCAGAGTATAAAGATGAAACAAGGGTCAAGGTGGCGGAAACACCTGACCAATCTGGATTGATACTTAAATCCAAAACCAAACTAATACATTACTAATAATCCTTAGATTATATAAAGTCCTATACAAATTATTCTTCTCGTCACAAGTCTCTGCAGCCCAACATCCAGACAAGCAGCAACCAATTCAACCTGAGAATGAGGGTCGACAATCATTCGGGAGTAACTAGGTGCTCTGCCAGTCATGTTGTATGACTTACAACAGGCTGAATTAACAACAATCTATAACAACAGAGAGTAATCATAACAGACATGTGAAGCAATTTATACACCATGATATGCAACCATACTTAACATGAGACGGGACCACAACCTATATGAATGTAATCCTGTAGACCTATACCATATGCAACCACTAGACCATGACTACATCCAAGAGCTAAAGTAGCACACGATCCACATTAACGTAAGGCACAGTTCTAGCATCAAAGCATAAAGAATAGAGCGAACGCCCGTTGGAGCGTATAACCACTGCCTCTAACTTGCCAAAGCGTATAAGCACTGCCTCTAGCTGACGGAACGTATAACCACCGCCTCCACGGTACTATCTATAGCGTATAACCATTGCCAATATGTCTAAGACCCGGCCAGCCTCTCGATTCATTAACTGTACATCGAACAACACTCAGGGACCAGAGCGTATAACCACTGCCTCTGACCAACCCGACCATAGACCAAAATAAACCCCCGAAGGGTAGCGTTTGTTCATTCCTAATAGTATATAACTGATACAACCGTCATCTATTCAACCAGCAAGAAATAAATGCACAATATAACTGACTGTACAAACTAATGCGCGAACAATGTCACGACTCAACATAGGAAAAGTATAACTGACTGTCCAACAATGCGTGAACAACGTCATGACTCAACTCAAGAACAGTATAACTGACTGCTCAACCAATCGAATGAGTAATAGTAATCATTACAATATGCAAACATAGTGTTATAGTCCATCTTACTATAACACCACACATAAACAAGCACAAATAACCAATGGTTATAGTACCTGGACCTATAACATTACACCTCAAAGAGCATGTTATAGTTTAAGCTACCATAACACAAGACACAGAAGCATATAAAGTTTAATGTTATAGTACCTCCTACTATAACCTTCACTTAAACCTAGTGAACTTATAGTAACCCAAACTATTACCTTAGTTAAGCGTGTCAGGTCATAGTATCATCAACCATAACCTTCACTTAACTCCTGCAGAGTTATAGTACTCCAACTATAACTTTAGTTAAGCATGTCAGGTTATAGTATCATCAGCCATAACCTTCACTTAACTCCTGTAGAGTTATAGTACTTCAACTATAACTTTAGTTAAGCGTGTCAGGTTATAGTATCATCAACTATAACCTTCTATTTTTAAAGAGGTGTATTTGTGGTAGATCATAGCTTAAATTTATTTATATCATTGTGATTTCTCTATTGATTAGTTAAACAACTTATGAGTTGTCATGCTATTTAGGGTTTGATATATATTCAAATATAAACCCTAAATATATCTTGTTAAAACCGTGTTGGACTAAGGCTTCACGAAACTATGGCTTATGAGCCGTGTTTTTTGTGAGTAGGTCTCTTGTTCAATTAGCGTTTAAATAGGTTTCTAACGTATTATCTTTCTTGTTATCCAAGAAAGAAATATGGTTAATAAGGGTTTGTAAATTTAACCTAGACTTATCTTGGTACCCAAGTTAGGTCACGGCAGTACTAGGGTTTTAACTAAAAACCTAGTTTGCTCTACTACTATAAATACCCATGCACCTCATACATTAAGATTAAGCCTTTCACATTAGATTTTATATTTTGCATTGTGATAAATAATTCGAGTAAAATCATTTTTTTGCAAACCTGTTTTCGAAAAGCCGTACCTTTCTCGCACTTTACTTTTGAAGAAACGTTATTTGATAATAATGGTAGATTTGTTTTTATTCGTTCAATTGTGTGAACATCAAAGAACAGCCAAAACACTTTCTTATTAACGTAAGATAGAATCGAGTATTTAACGGTACTCACCTTGAATTACAACTAGAGTTAGTTCTACGAGTGGGTTAGTAATTTTGTAATTCGTAGGAAGGTACTAAAATTATTAATCGAGAAATAGTGGACGTATGTTTCAACGTGTGAACCTGAACCACTTCAAAATCTCTGGTGTCTCTTGTTTCTTTGTTTTCTTGACATATATCTTTGTTTTCAAACACACGACAAGCAATTAGTTAGGTCGAGTTTAATCAAAAAATTCAAACTACTCATTGCACATTCACGCTCATAC
The DNA here is from genome assembly GCA_022085475.1 of Heliosperma pusillum. NCBI lineage: Eukaryota > Viridiplantae > Streptophyta > Magnoliopsida > Caryophyllales > Caryophyllaceae > Heliosperma > Heliosperma pusillum. The sequence continues at coordinate 18,447 of JAIUZE010022697.1, forward strand.
GGACAAAGGAAAAAGTAGGCATCCTTTATCTGTACTCAATTCACGGCCCCCCCCACCCCCCTTGTAGTGTGTGGGATCGATAGACTCTTTAATTGGTTTCAGAGCCTCATGCTCTTGATTGCTTAACCGCATAGAGGCTGTGTGATCGTGCTTGCCGCGAGCCCGATACAAAGATAAATTACCCAGACTAGGCTAATAACAAATTAATGTAATTAGGGAAGTAGGGGTCGATCCTCAGGGAGATGGTGTTTCCTATAAAATGTGAAATGTTTCGCAATTTGGTCTTATCTAACGAATATCTGGGTTTTGGTTTATGATGTCTAAACTAACAAAAAGCATAAATGAAAACGAAATAAAAGCAATTGAAGATGAAAGTAATAAAGCAAATGATGAATTAACAATAATGAAAAGCATCTAGGGAAGTAGGTTCACACATGTAGATTAATATATTGATGCAATTGGATATGGAACATGCAAATACTTCATTGTGAGTTCGTAAGAATGATGTGTAAAATTACAATCATAGATCAGATGGTCTAGCAGGCTTTTAGGCAATTTACTAGGACTTAATCCACCATGTCATGCTTTGTCTATTCAATTCACGTATCTCTACCCTGGAAAAGAATTCCATTCTAGTCAATGATTTTGATCAGGAATCGTCAACTATCGTTATAGTCCAAACATACATAGACACAATGTTTTAAAAACACAATTCTTTTATCCAATTAACATCTTTTAATCAATCTAACATGGCTACCCTACACCCTAGAAAGGTGACTACTCACTCATGATAATGTTTATATCTAAGATGATGATGATAATAAAAACTAGGATATACATGTTTATTTTGTTTTAACAATATTCTAAGACTCTCTATGTGGCGATAATAACGACGCTAAATTGACCATCTAGGAAATGAAATGACGATTATAACGGTACTAAAATGAATCTAAGATACCATGGATAGAAAATAACAATCAAATGGAAAACATAAAGACATTAAACAAAGGATAAAATAGAAATACATAGGTGACGATCAACAACGAAAGTGATAACAATAATAGAAATCTCTGGCATAGAATAATCGTTCCTTGAATTACAACACTTGAACCCAACAAAGTAGATTACAAAGATTGAAAATTCTTATTGATCTAAGCTAAGATTTTGATATAGAAAGGACAGAAATACACTAAGAACTAAATATGAAAAAGAAGAAGAAAATGATCTAAACTAGAATTTCTAAACTAAAGAGAAATGTAATAAGAGAATTGTGTGAAGAGATGTGAGATGTTGTGAGAGATGTGTTGAGAAGAGTGGCTGGAGCATCTTTTATATAGCATTAGGGTTTCGTGGGGAAGGGGTCGAGCATTGAACATATAGGACAAAAGGAGGAAGTTGAAGCAATTTGCTCGAAGCAGCAAAGATCCCCGATCGGGTACACACTTACCTGATCGGGTAAGTTGTCATCTGGGTCCTTTTACTCTCGTTTCATCTCCCTTGCATATGACTTGACTTCCAACATCCCCCTTGACCTCTTGAGTCTGGTTTGTTGCTAGGGTTTGATGTAAAACGATGAATTCTTCGCCTAACTGGTTGATCTTTCGACAACTGCGAAACTGTCTTTACTTCTTCTCTCTTTTTGAGTTAGTGAACCTTCTTGAAATGCCTTTGACATGGTTAAGCTTGCATCTTCAAATCGTCGGGTTCTAGGCAAATGCTCGAGAATATAGAAAAAGGGCGTAGAAACGTCACTTTCCCTACAAAACAGGTTAGAACATATGAATTCGCCTAGAAGACGATATTTGCTCATAAAGTGGCTTAAGAAAGCACAAATGACATACAAAACCGAGCTAAAATGAGGGTTAAAATCATACAAATATTCACTTATCACTGTGTTGGAGTAGGTGTCCTCCACAATAGTGCGCCACATAATAAATCTTATTAAGGAATATAATTGGAATATTTATTGGCTATATATATGATTAGTCAGTTGATTAACGTAAATCAATAACGGTTGGCTGACTAGAGTTTGACGTTATTGTCGTATGACGGCGGTGATCAACTGATCCCTTTCGGTCACACCTAAAGGATGAAATCCAAATAGTAACTAATTATTTGTATATGATACAGTTAATTAGTCCATTACATATATTCGATATGTACGAGAGTTAATTGTTAGAAATTGAGTTGAGGTGTTTCCAATAAGATCTTGGGAAGTAGGTTCACACATGTAGATTAACATAATTATGAAATTGGATTTAGAACATGCAAATAATTCATTGTGAGTTCGTCAGAATGATGTGTTCATTACAATCATAGATCAGATGGTCTAGCAGGCTCTTAGGCAATTTACTAGGTCTTAATCTACAATGTCATGCTTTGCCTATTCAATTCACGTAAGAATTCCATTTTAGTCAATGATTTTGATCAGGAATCGTTAACTATCGTTATAGTCCAAACATGCATAGACACGACGTTTTAAAAGCACAATTTCTTTAATCCAATTATCATCTTTTAATCAACCTACATGGCTACCCTACACCCTAGAAAAACGACTACTCACTCATGGTGATGTTTAAATCTAAGATGATGTAAATAATGAAAACTAGGATAGACATGTTTATTTGATTTTGACAATATTTTAAGACTCTTTATAAGGCGATAATAACGACGCTAAATTGACAATCTAATGAAGTGAAACGATTACAACGATGTTAAAATTGAATCTACAATAACATGTAAAGGAAATAATAATCAAATAAGAAACATGAAAACTTAAAGCAAAAGATAAAATAGGAATACCTAGAGGATGATCAACAACGATAATGATGAATTACAAACAACCGTAATAGAAATTCCTTGCACAGAATAGTCGACCCACGAATTACAACGCTTGAACCACACAAAGTAGATTACAAAGATGATATTCTTATTGATCTAGGCTAAGGATTTGATGTAGAAAAGACAGAAATAAACTAAGAAACTAAAGACAAAAAGAAGAAGAAAATGATCTAGGCAAGAGAAGAGAGGCTAGGTTTCTCTCCTCCTAATCTAGGGTTTCTAATCTAAAGAGAAGTATATGAAGAGAAGAGGTACATGAGTAGAGGTACATCCTGATATGTGGTGGCTGAGGCATCCTTTTATAGCAGTAGGGTTTCATGGGGAAGGGGTCATGCATTAATCACATAGGACAAAAAGGAGGAAGTCGAAGCAAAAGCTCGGATCAGCAGAAATACCCGATCGGGTACACCATTTACCCGATCGGGTAAGTTGTGATCTTGGTCAATTGACTTTCGTTTCATCTCCCCTTGCATATGACTTGACTTTAATTATCCCCCTTGACCTTATGAGTCGGGTTTGTTGATAGGGTTTGATGTAAAATTATGATTTCCTCGCCTAACTGATCGATCTTCTGACAACTGCGAAATCGTCCTTGCTTCTTCTTTCTTTTTAATCAGTGAACCTTCTTGAAATTCCTTTGTCTTGGACAAGCTTGCTTCTTCAAATCGTCGGGTTCTAGGCAAATGCTCGGGAATATAGAAAAAGGGCGTAGAAACGTCATTTTCCCTACAAAACAGGTTAGAACATAGGAATTCGCCTAGAAGACGATATTATCTCATAAAGTGGCTTAACAAAGCACAAATGACATACAAAACCGAGCTAAATTGGGGATTAAAATCATACAAATATTCACTTATCACGTTTATTGGTTCTCATCCCGGCAATGACAACAATGCACAACAAAGAACAATTCAATGTGCTCAAGAACAATAACAAAGCTTACTTACAACTCCAAATCTCCCTCAACAAGGAACAACTTCAACAAATTCAATCACAAGATCAATAAATCACCAACAAAACTCAAGAAACAATGATAATTCCTTTAAATTAAAGATAGAATGAAAATTCAAGCATAAAATTAAAAGGAAGAGATAAAGTATGAAATTTTTACCCAACAGATAAGAAATTTGCCCCATTATGATGAGTAATGATAATGTAATCTCCTTATTGCTGAAAATTAACCAAAAAAATCGAACCTTGAAACATCCAAAATTCGAAATTTACGAAAACCCCAATGGTAGGGTTTCAAATTTCCGAAAATTGCTACTAACCTTGAAGGAAAGCAATGGAAATTGGTTGTGGGAAAGGAGAAAAACAAAGATTTGAAAACAAGGGAAGTGTTTTCCGAGTTAGAACAAGGACAGTCGTCCGTAGTCGTCATTGTGCTGATTTGTTTTCTTTTTTTTGTGTGTGTTCTTGACGAAATATTGAAGAAGAAATAAGGAGGGGCGAGTGACTTCAAGGGTGGCCACGTGGGGCGGCTGGAAAAACAGGGAGGAGCGCCGCGTGGGGGAGCTAGGGTCACGACTGTGACACCCTCAAATTTGCGGAAAGAAAAAAAAAAAATTTAATTACATAATGAAGGTGTCTGAAATAAAAAGGTTCATAACAAATACGGAAATAATATTATACAATAAAAAATATCTGAAACGGGAGACATATCTCCCGTATAAATACAGAAATAAAAGAGTGTATAATAATATACAATCCTAAGAACCGAATATAGGTCCAAGGTAAATACTTCGCTCGCTAGCTCGTCAATGTACCCAAATATGCATTCACCACCTGTTCGACCGCATTAAATATAAACACGGAAGCCACAGTCAGTGGGGAGTAACTCCGAGTTCTCCCAGCCACGAAATGTCGAGTTTAATGAAACATGAATAACATAAAAGCAATGTATATGGAAAATACAAAACTTAACATATATGATATGCTTTTCATGTTATGAAACAATTAACTAACATATAACCTATCATATGAAAGCTATCATGTGAAACCGATAATAAAATATAACTCGAGGTAGGGAAGCGGGTATGCTAGCTCAGAGGTTCCTCTCAGAAACATGGCCGTGATACACTCAAACCCTAATCAACACGTAATCATGTGAATCAGTTAACAATCGGTAATCCAAACTATATCAATCCTAGCCGGCTTGCATCTCACCTTCTAGAACTCATAGAATCATACAAACATGAAAGACCAATACGTCTAGAAACAGGCACAAGTTCTTAGCACAGTCAATAGTCGACTTCTGTAACTCGAGTCTATACCACAAGGTAGGAAAACATCCTAGCCCTAGACTGATCAGACCTAGCGACAACAGCTAACCCATTCCCTGTCTCATAACATAACCGTACATGAGAAACTCTACTAGGCGACCCCCTAAGCAGAGATGGCTAGTACTTAAGCTGGCTCCCTTCCCAAAGCGGAACTCTTAGGATGCCATGCCCCGACTTGGGGATAAGCCCCCAGGCCCGGGACACAAAAGCTATTAACCATGAACTATATACTCGTTAAAGACAGTACGGGCCTATCGATGTCATGGTCCAAGCTACTCATTTAGAATTATAATGGTCAAGACGCCATATACTCATAATTCTCTATGGGTACTTAGTCAACACGACATATATCATACAATTAAACAGTCACGGTAAAAACTTCCTATCATGTGACTAATTGCATATAAATCATATTCAAATATCATATCGCCTCGTATCTACTAAGGCTCATTCATTCATTAAATAAAACCTTACTTGAAGACAAATCCCCGACCCGAGTCCCGCGACGGGTCATCAGTCAAAACTGGGCTGACTAGATCTTAGTTTGACCAAACCCGTTTGGTCAAACCGGCTAGAAACAGAGTCTTTACCACATAGACTTAGACATAAAAATCAACATATTCATTACATGTCATTTTAAAACTTCTAACATGTGAATTATTAAATCTTACC
>JAIUZE010022699.1:0-17431 GCA_022085475.1 Heliosperma pusillum
ACAGACAAACCAAGCCAATCATGCAATGACCATGAACAATATCATGTAATCACCCATCCACACATACCAATACAATGACGACCTCTCGCACGGTAAATGAAACGCACTAGCACCGTGTACATGGCAAGTATGATTAACAGGCATCCACGGGAGAAAAACATTCCCTGAACGCATATACGATTCAATCCATTTCGTATATGTAAACTAATTTCCTCCTGGTAGGAACGACGATAATAATACGGTTCCTAATCTAAATCTGGCCAGACTCCCAGAATCGCATTTTCCGGTTCGACAAGCGATGACATTTCGCATCCAAGACTCGGTCAATCATTGACGCCGAGTACCCCAAATTTGGTAGAATAATTCACGAAAGAGGCGGAAAAGAGCTCGAGCCACATAACAAGCGGTACGCTACATGCAAATAACACCACCTCGCAAGTACACAACATTTGACGGCCGGGTCGATCAACGCAAAGCGTTCGCCTCCCAACAACGTCGTCGTATGCCCACTAACACATGCAATTAAGCAGTAGGATACATCCCCGTTCCAACATTTCAGCCTTATGAACGTGGAGGTAGCCAAGGGAATGAGAGTACAAAGCACATAACAAAATAGTGCTTAAACTGTAACCTTTGTAAAAACCGACTCAAAGTGGGACATACCAAAAACCGTCACAAAACATGAGAATAGGGAATTTTATAAACTTAACTATGATAAAAATGAATCAATACATGATACATAAGCATTAGAACAAGTTTAGGAAGCATAATGAATAAAAACATAGATCACCTCTCCAAAACAACGTCGTTTGGAAACCAACTAAAACAAGGGTCCACGACGCAGCCAGCGTCCCACGACGCAGCCAGCGTCCCACGACGCAGCCAGCGTCCCACGACGCAGCCAGCGTCCCACGACGCAGCCAGCGTCCTTCACGGGATTCAGGCACGATCAAATCCCAACAAGTTATCAACAACAAAAATCCTCATTTATCATCACAAACCATCAATTCTCATATCAATTAACAACTAACAACATCCATCAACAACAACACAAGTCCTAAGCATACTAACCACAATCTAAATATGATTACTAGCCTAGAAAACATATAAAACACGTAAATGATATCGAGTAACCCTTCACCGTTACCTTTTCGCGTCTTCAATCGATTTCTAAGCCTTCCTAGTCTCCACCTAAACAAAGACGACCAAAAGATGAATATAATTCACCTTTGAGAAAGACGGATAAATTGAAAAGCGAGAAAGACGGTAATTTTATTACCAATACGAATAGAGGAAGCTAAGAGGGGAAGAATAAGACGAACTTACGAGAATTTGAACAAGAAATGAGCGAGGTACGACGATTCTAAGAATGGATGAAAATGGAGGCAAGGTTTCTTTGGTTTCTTAGTGATGAAGAAATGTTGAGTTGAGTTGTGTTTGTGTGAGGGAGTTAAGGTTTAGGAGGGAGTATATGAAAGGTGAGTGGAAAAAGTCAAGAAAAGTCAAAGACGACTTAAGACGGGATTCACATGAAATCTCGCGTAAAATCCAAATACGAACTCGGAAATTCTAAATTCGACTTGGAAAATTAAATTCTAACTTAAAACTAAATTTCGCTGAAAAGTATCCGTAAAATATTTTCATTATAAAAATAGGGTACATTTGCGGGTGTTAAATGTTTTGATTTGAGCACAATTTGTTATGTGTTATGAACTATCATTCCCCGGCTACCTCCTCGCTCGTAAGGCTGGAATGTCGGAACGAGGAGTTGTATCCTTATTGTTTAATTGCATGTTTTAGTGGGCATATGACGACGTTGAAGGGAGGCGAACGCTTTGCGTTGATCGACCTGGCCGTCAAATGTTGTATACTTGCGAGGTGGTGTCATTGCATGTAGCGTACCGCTTGTCATGATGCTTGTGCTCTTTTCCGCCTTTTTCGTGAAGGTTGACCGAATTTGGGGTACTCGGCTTCAATGGTTGACCGAGTTTTAGATGCAAAATGTTTATCGCATGTCGAATCGGAAAATGTGATTCCGAGAGTCTGGCCAGGTTTAGACTAGGACCGTATTAATATCGGTTTTCTACCAGGAAGAAATTAGTCTACATATACGAAATGTTAATCGTGTATGCGTTCAGGGAAATGTTTATCCCGTGGATGCGATTGTAATCATACTTCCCATGTACATGGTGCTAGTGCGTGTCATTTACCGTGAGAGATGTTGTCAAAGTATTAGTACGTTTGGATGGATGATTATATGATTGATTATTTGTGATCGTTGGATGACCTGGCGTGGTTTATATGTCGAGTCTAAATCTTATCAAGTATATGCCGCTAACAGTGAGATGCAAGCCCTAGTGAGTATATGGTTGCCTAAGGGTGTTTTCCCCGAGTCTATCTATAATATGATGCTTACGGTTTTATACTTCATGTACCTATATCATTATATATTGGAATGCCTATTTATCCTTCTCGTATTTCACATCTATATTTATATATGTATGCTTCTACTTATGTATTTCCGTTTAAGTATGTTATTTGTGATATGGCTGGGAGAACCCTGACTTACTTCTTACTGACTGTGGCGTTCATGTTTTCATGGATGAACAGGTTGCTTGGATGGATTTTGCTTGTTGTATTTTGGGTTCGGGTGTGAGCTAGCGGGCGTTGGCCTTGACGATTCACCCCTAGATGTTTCTTAGCTAGTTGCTAAACAACTTTTATATCTGATAACATTTTGAGAGACTTCGTCTCTTTGTAGTATATTTTATTTTAGTTTGTATTTATTTGACATTCCTCGTATTTTTATCATGGCATCTAAAAAGTTTTAAAAATAGTATATTTTCCGCTATATAAATCGCATGCTTGTTATGTTTTATTTGCGCATTCGCGAGGGTTGTCACAGTTGGTATCAGAGCCTTAACGCTCCCGACGCACACACGTGAACCCTAAACTTAAACTACTTGACCTTGAAGTAATAAATGAGAGATGGGTAGAGATTAAGGACTTTATTTGGTAGTCTCTTTGTTTATGCTAAGTGTTAGGATTAACTTGTTTTATTTTGGTTTCTTATGAATAAGGTTAGACCTCGAGTAGTAGAGAATGTCATTCTTGAGGCTCTTACTCAAGTTCTGAGAAACCAACAAGATGCGGCTAACGCTCACGCCGAGCAAGTCCCTCCTCATAGAGAAGACAATCATCAAGGAGGCTACGCTTGGGTGGCTATCCAGATAGCTTCGAGTAAGATTACACCTTATGGTTGAGAGCCGGACCCTACCGAGCTCTCGGAATGGTTTCGGGAGCTGGAGAAGCAATTTGACTTGTACTAAGGCCGTGAAGAGGACAAGGTAAGGTCGAGCTCTTGTTGAAGGCCGATTTTATCCTAAGGAGCTCAAGCAACAAAGGCTCATGGAATTCATTGATTTCAAGCAGGGTGACATGTCGGCACAAGACTTCACCACACAATTCAACAAACTTGCTCACTTTGCTCCAAGGCTCATCAAGGATGATGAGGACCGAGCTTTATACTACTGCAACAAGCTTAGTGATTTACTCCAAAGCAAGGTGAGGAGAAATTCTACCTCTTTTGGAGAATTGTATGATGATGCACTATGGGCCGAGAACTCCATGAAGACTATCAAAGACGAAGCAATGATGAAGAGTTCCCCTCCTTCCTTCACTCCTAGGCCAAAATTCTATGGGAAAAGGTCGTTTACTCCCTCGTCTTCCAATGCCTATGCCAACAAGAGGAGATTCAATCCTCCCCCAAATGCAAATGCAAATACAAGCGCTCCCGCTCCTTTTATTCCCCGAGCTACTTCTAATGTGGCTCATAGGCCATATGCTCCCCCTCAAGCTCAAGGTCGCTTATTTAACCGTTGTAGACAACCACACCATCCCGGTGTAGCATGTTTCAACCGACCTTATGTTTGCTTCTTTTGCCAAAAGAGTGGTCACCGTTATGATGATTGCCCCGATCGGAAGTTGCCCCCTCCAATTGCCAAACCCAAGGGATCTATCTTTGTTCTAAGCCGAGCCGAAGCCGATGCTCATTCAGAGATAATCACGAGTATGTTCTCAATCTTAGAGCAACCGTGTCTTATTCTTTTTGATACCGGTGCTTCTATGTCCTTTGTGTCTTCAACTTATGTTGATAAATTATCTATCAAGCCTACTTCTAGTGAGGATACTCCCATATCCTTAACATCCGGAGAAATTATCCCTTGTTCTACTTTGTACCTCAATGATCCTATCTCTATTGCGGGTACTATCTTTCCCGCTAATCTCCTTAAGCTTACTCTAGGAGAGTTCGATGTAATTCTAGGTATTGATTGGTTACCGTTATACCATGCTAGGTTCGAGTGTAGAGATCAAAATATTTATTTAAAGAGTCCTTTAGGAGTTAGAATAACCTATAAGGGATCTCAATCCCGAATGGGTGTGCCTTTGATTTCTGCATTGAAGTTGGTGAGTATGGTAAGAAAGGGCCACCAAGCATTCTTGTGTATTGTGACTTCTACAACTACCTCTTTACCAAAGATTGAAGATATGCCTATAGTGTCTGAATTTGTTGATGTATTCCCCGAAGACTTGCCCGGGATCCCTCCCGAGCGTGATGTTGAGTTTTCCATTGATCTTGTACCCAGATCCGGACCCATAGCTAAAGCTCCATACCGTATGGCTCAAACCGAATTGAAAGAGTTAAGGAAGCAACTTGATGATATGATTGAAAAAGGTTTCATTCGACCAAGTGCCTCACCTTGGGGTGCTCCCGTTCTCTTTGTGAAGAAGAAAGATGGTTCCATGAGAATTTGTATTGACTACCGTAAGTTGAACCGAATTACAATTAAGAATAGGTATCATTTGCCAAGAATTGAAGATTTGTTTGATCAACTAAAGGGTGATTCTACTTTTTCCAAGGTTGATTTGAGATCCGGATATCACCAAATTCCCGTTCGTGATGCCGATATACCAAAGACCGCTTTTAGTACAAGATATGGTCACTTTGAGTTCAAGGTGATGCCATTTGGATTGACTAATGCTCCCGCTATTTTCATGGATCAAATGAACCACACTTTTAGTGAGTACCTTGACAAGTGTGTGGTGGTGTTCATCGACGACATCCTTATTTTCTCCAAGACCGAAAAAGAGCATGCTATTCATCTTAGGATTATTTTGGGTGTTCTTCGTCGTCAAAAGTGGTTTGCCAAATTCTCCAAGTGTGAATTTTGGTTACCTGAGGTGCCTTTTCTTGGGCATGTAAATTCTAAAGAAGGTGCGATGGTAGACCCTTCTATAATTCAAGCTGTGGTGGATTGGAAAAGTCCGACCGATGTTAGAGAAGTCCGAAGTTTTCTTGGTTTAGCTGGTTATTACCGTAGATTTCTCAAAGATTTCTCAAAGCTTGCTAGACCGATGACTCAATTGTTGAAGAAAGAAACCAAATTCGTATGAAATGAAGCTTGTGAAGCCGCTTTTCAAGAGTTAAAGAAAAGGTTGACTACCGCCCCGGTGTTATTTTTACCTGAAGATGGTGTAGACTTTGATGTCTATTGTGATGCTTCCAAGATGGTATTGGGTTGTGTACTTATCCAAAGTAGGAAAGTGGTTTCTTATGCCTCGAGACAATTGAGAGTTCATGAAGTGAACTACCCTACTCATGATTTGGAATTAGCCGCCGTGGTTCATGCTTTGAAAGTGTGGAGACACTATCTTATTGGTGTTCATTGTCGCATATTTACCGATCACAAGAGTTTGAAGTACATATTTACTCAAAAGGAGTTGAATATGAGACAAAGAAGATGGTTGGAAATGGTGAATGATTATGATTTTGAGTTGCTATACCATGAAGGGAAGGCAAATGTTGTTGTCGATGCTCTTAGTAGGAAATCTTCACATGCATTTAATGTTATGTGGATATTACCCGATGATCTTTGTGCCGAGTTTCGAAAGTTGAAGTTGGAATTCGTGGAACGTGGATTTGATTATGTTGGTGCCATGGTTGCCGAACCCGTTTTTCTCCGCGAGATCCGCGAAAGCCAAGTTGATGATCCTACCTACAAGTCTGTTCAAGCCAAGCTTCTAGAAGGAAAAGCTAAAGACTTCAAGATTGATGACAAAGGTGTCCTTCGACTCCATGACCATTTTTTTGTACCTAATGCTCTTGACTTGAGAAAGCTAGTTCTTGATGAAGCTCACCTTTTTCCCTACTCTATCCACCCCGAAGGTGATAAGATGTATAAAGACTTGAAGCTACAATTTTGGTGGCCGAATTTGAAAGGCGATGTTGTGTCCTATGTTGGAAGATGTCTTACTTGCCAACAAGTGAAGATCGAACACAAGAGGCCCGGTGGATTGCTACAACCTTTGGATATTCCACTATGGAAGTGGGAATCTATTTCTATGGATTTTGTCATGGCTTTGCCAAAGACCGTTGGAAGTAAAGATGTCGTTTGGATTATTTTTGATCGTTTGACCAAGTGCGCCAGATTCATTCCGATCAAGGAAACTTGGAGTTTAGATCGGTTAGCCAAAGCCTATGTTGATGAGATCGTTAGATATCATGGTGTTCCCAAGGACATCATATCCGACCGAGATCCGAGGTTTTGTTCGAGATTTTGGAAGGCCTTACAAGAAGCCATGGGTAGTAAGTTGTTGATGAGTACCGTATTCCATGCCGCTACCGATGGTCAGACCGAAAGGACTATTCAGACTTTAGAAGACTTACTTAGGGCTTGTGCACTCGACTTCAAATATAGTTGGGAAAAGAGTCTACTGTTGGTGGAGTTTTCTTACAACAATAGTTATCATGCCTCGATCAAGATGGCTCCTTATGAAGCTCTCTATGGAAGAAAATGGCGAAGTCCTATTTGTTGGGATCAATTGAGTGATGTTCGTGACTTAGGCCCCGATGTTCTTGTTGAAACTATTGATCATGTGAAGGTCATTCGTGATAGAATGAAAGCCGCTCAAGACCGACAAAAATCTTATGCCGATGTCCGAAGAAGACCGTTGGAATTTGATGTTGGAGATAAAGTGTTCTTGAAAGTATCTCCGATGAAGGGTGTTAAAAGGTTTGGTGTAAAGGGTAAATTGAGCCCGAAATACATTGGACCCTTTGATATTGTGAAAAGAATTGGTGTCGTAGCTTACAAGTTGGACTGGCCCCCGAATTTGAATAAGGTTCATGATGTCTTCTATGTTTCTCAATTGAAGAAGTACGTTAGTGATCCAAGCCATGTCTTTCAAGCGGAAATGCCCGAGCTTGAACCGAATCTGTCCTTTGAAGAGAAGTCAATCCGCATTCTAGATCGCAAGGATAAGAAGTTGAGAAGTAAAGTGGTGCCCTTAGTGAAAATTTTGTGGATATGTGCTAATGTCGAAGAAGAGACGTGGGAAACGGAAGCTTCTATGCGTATTAAATATCCAAGCCTATTCGATTAAGGTATCTTTCTTTCGCTCAAGTTTTGAGGGCGAAACGTTTTAAAAGGTGGGGTGATTGTAACACCCGCAAAAGTACCCTATTTTTATATTAAAAATATTATACGGATACTTTTCAGCGAAATTTTAGATTTAGTCTAGAATTTAATTTCCCGTGTCTAATTTAGAAAATCCGAGTTCATATTCGGACTTTACTCGAAATTCCGAGTGAGTTACGCATTAAGGCGCTTTTGGGCTTTTTCCATGTTTTTCCACTCAATCACCTTATATCCCCTAAACCCTAACTCCCTCATTTTCCACTTACACCTTCTTCCTCACCAAGTAACCACCATAACCATAACTCCATTTTTGATCAAGCTCAAGATCGACACTACTCCTTCATCCCTTGCTCAAATCCGCTAATTTTCGTCTTAATCTTTCCCTCTCATCGTCCTCTATCTTAATTGGTAATAAAATTACAGGCTTTCTCACTTTTCAATTTATCCGTTTTTCTCAAAGGTGAATTATATTCATCTTTTGTTGTCTAATTGTAGGTGGAGACCTTTAAGACCTCGACAAAGACTACTACTTAGTAGAGGAGGACCTAGACGAGGATTGAAGACGCGAAAAGGTAAAGGTGAAGGGTTACTCGATAATGTGTTTTCGATGTTAGTGAACGTATTTAGGATAGGATTAGTATTCATAGAATTTGTGTTTGTTGATGATGGTTATTTTTTGTTGATAATTGTTAATGATAGTTGATGATAGTTCATATGTGTTGATGATTTTGGATGATTCTTAGTGATATGTGATGGTTTTATAATGCATGAGGTCCCAGCCGGCCGACCGGTTAGGAAGTGGCTGATGTTTTATTAATGGTACGTGAAAATTTTGGTATGAAGTAAGTCTCAGCCGGCAGCCGGTCATCCGACTGAGACACACCCTATGTTTCCTTCATTTTCTCAAGTGACATATGGTCCAGCCGGGTAGCCGGAAGCCGGTCCACTTGACCGGCTGGATCATGCTGTATTTTGGATGATTTTCAAATGTTACTATGGTGCCAGCCGGGTAGCCGGCAGCCGGTCACCCTGACCGGCTGGCACACGCTGTCATTCCTCTTTGCTATTCTTTCTTATACTTTCAGTTATAATAGTTCGCATGGTTCGTTTATCGTATAAATTTACGTAATAACTTTAAATATTCATGTTTAGAATATATGATATCCCATTCGCTTGTATCGCATATTTTGTGATGGTTTTTGATATATCCCACTAAGAGTCGGTTTTACATATGTTTTGATTTGAGCACAATTTGTTATGTGTTATGAACTCTCATTCCCCGGCTACCTCCTCGCTCGTAAGGCTGGAATGTCGGAACGAGAAGTTGTATCCTTATTGCTTAATTGCATGTTTAAGTGGGCATATGACGACGTTGTTTGGAGGCGAACGCTTTGCGTTGATCGACCTAGCCATCAAATGTTGTATACTTGCGAGGTGGTGTCATTGCATGTAGCGTACCGCTTGTTAAAATGCTTGTGCTCTTTTCCGCCTCTTTCGTGAAGGTTGACCGAATTTGGGGTACTCGGGTTCTATGGTTGACCGAGTCTTGGATGCGAAATGTTTATCGCATGTCAAATCGGAAAATGTGATTCCGAGAGTCTGGCCAGGTTTAGACTAGGACCGTATTATTATCGTCGTTCTACCAGGAGGAAATTAGTCTACATATACGAAATGTTAATCGTGTATGCGTTAAGAGAAATGTTTATCCCGTGGATGCGATTTTAATCATACTTGCCATGTACATGGTGCTAGTGCGTGTCATTTACCGTGAGAGATGTTGTCAAAGTATTCGTACTTTTGTATGGATGATTATATGATTGATTATTTGTGATCGTTGGATGACTTGGCGTGGTTTATATGTCGAGTCTAAATCTTATCAAGTATATGCCGCTAACGGTGAGATGCAAGCCCTAGTGAGTATATGGTTGCCTAAGGGTGTTTTCCCCGAGTCTATCTATAATATGATGCTTACGGTTATATACTTCATATACCTATATCATTATATATTGGAATGCCTATTTATCCTTCTCGTATTTCACATCTATATTTATATATGTATGCTTCTACTTATGTATTTCCGTTTAAGTATGTTATTTGTGATATGGCTGGGAGAACCCGGAGTTACTCCCCACTGACTGTGGCGTTCATGTTTTCATGGATGAATAGGTTGCTTGGATGGATTTTTCTTGTTGTATTTTGGGTTCGGGTGTGAGCTAGCGGGCGTTGGCCTTGACGATTCACCCCTAGACGTTTCTTAGCTAGTTGCTAAACAACTTTTATATCTAATAACATTTTGAGAGACTTCGTCTCTTTGTAGTATATTCTAATTTAGTTTGTATTTATTTGACATTCCTGGTATTTTTATCTTGGCATGTAAAATTTTTTAAAAACACCATATATTCCGCTATATAAATCGCATGCTTGTTATGTTTTATTTCCGCATTCGCGAGGGTTGTCACAATAATAGCTCAAGAACAACAACAAGGAGTTCTTGTTGTGCGCATATCTTTTCCATTTCAATGTGAGAAAATTTCTTCTTTTATATAAATGTCTTTATATTTGCATGCATGTTACATAGATCATTAAATACTAAATTAACAAGTAATTTAGTAACTAATTAGAGGAGTCTAATTAAGGTCTATGGCCTTTCACTTACCCCATCCCCTACCGACCGTTCGAACACGGCGACCTCTTAGTCCTCCCAAACGCGGACTACTTGACGGATCTAATACAAAACATTCATATGAATATGCACAATGACCAGATAAACAACTACTATGCCCGATATCCCTCTTATCACTTGTTGGCGAACCAAGGGTACAATGACCCTAATGGTTTCTTGCCTAATTCAGCGCAACGAGACTTGTTGTTTCCATATCTTGGAAACTAGGGAGGGACGGCGGTCATGGAGACGGGGTGGCAGCGGAGGGGGTGGGGACAATGTTAGTGGTGGTAAGGATAGAGATGGCAATGAAGAAGATGATGGTGCCTTTGAGGAGGAGAACTTTGATGTTTTTGATGGATGAAGAGTATGAGGGTCGTGACTAGGTGGCTGGTTTAGCATCTATCGCGTCCCCTCTATTGTGTTTTCTCTCCTTCTTTCACTTCCTCTCGTGATTATTTTTTCACTTAGTCTTGTTATAGTTAGTTGTTAGTATGCCTCGGCAACATGGGAGGCGAGTGTCTAGTCCTATTTGGACACCAAACCTTGGCTCATGCTGAAAAATCCAAATTGACAATTGTTTATGTGTAGTTAGTAGCTGATATGTCTAGTTTTTATATGATTTGACTCCCTAATTTAGCTCAATTTTACATGATTATTATACTTTATTTAGTATATTTATGAGCTAATTACGTGTTCGAGGTGTATTGCTCGTGTTTGCTACATTTTGTAGGAATCTAAGAATTTAGAGGCTTTTTCCTAGCACGTTAGCAAGCACAAAAGTTCACTAAGCTAATGGAATCAAGATGGACCATGGAAGGACATTATGGGAAATGATAAGCCCAAGCATGAAGATTTGTGAAGTAGGTTGATGTACAAATGAGAAACCAAAATAAAGCCCAACTTAAGGAATCCACACAACTCAACATAGGGATGCTCTTTGGATGCTCATGGGATGCCAAATTGTGTAATTAACCGGAGAATTAAGGAGCTTAAAGACGCATCATAGGATTCCTCATGCATTTAATCAAGTCATTAAGCAAATGTACCCGGATTAGTGAAACCCCGATCGGGGTGGCCTGTCCCCAATCGGGGTCGGGGTGATGTGGGATATTTACGTTTCAAGTCCTCTCCCTATATAAAGGAGAGGGACTTCAGCACTTGGAATCGTCTTTTCTCACGCATCTTCTTAGATACTCATACACATTTTCCATAGAATTCTCTTCATAATTTAGCACAAGTTTCGAGTTTAAGAATTATTGTCTTGTTTTAAGTTAAGTTTTCTTTAGTTCACAAACAATTGTTGGTTACATTTCAAGTTATAGTCCAATCTTTCCATTCTAGTTATTTAAGTTATTTGTTCTTCATTTCCGAGTTATACTTCTATATTATGGTAATTCTAATTCCAGTTTTATGTTACTATTCACATTCGTCATTTACATTACAAGTCATTTAGGGGCTGTTTGGTTTGGGGTCTATGGAAAAGGGAAAGGGAATAAAAAAAATTAGTTCCCTTTGTTGTTGTTTGTTTGGTCTATTTTTCCTTACCCTTACCCCACTTTCAAGAATGGGAGTACCCAATATCTCTCTAAAGTGATTCACCCCACCCCCAAGGGTATCAATTTTCATTCCCTTCCTAACAACAACCAACACCACAGCTGCCACTCTAACGCACCGCTAACTACCACCTTCGACACCAACCACCTCAACTGACGCTGGCACCACCACAGTTGCCATCGGTGGCGGCCACGCACACTCCATCGATGCCGACTCCTTTTCTTTGACAGTTATGACCACCGTCTAACACCCCCTAATTAACAATCCTCAATTCCAAACCACCACCATCTCCCCCGAAACCTCCTCCCCCATCTCCATAAACACTAGATCTGATGTTTTTGTGGATCGTGGAGGAGGTTTCGGGGGTGGTGGTGGTTGTTCACTTGTGAAGGTTTTTGTTTATGTTGGGGGTTAGTGGTTCGGCGACGGTCTTAGGGTGGTGCGCGAAGATGATTCCGGCAAGGTGGGGTGCTGGCGGCGTGATTGGTGGTGTCGTTGGTGTGGAAGATGGTGTTTTGCGTTGTTGATGGTCGGTGTAGGTGGTGGATGGGGTGGCTATTAGTTTGATGGACAATAAATAATGTGATACCCTTTCCTTTATAATTTACAACCAAACATAACTTTATCTTAGGGGTAATATAATTCATTTCCCTATGTTTCCCTTTTCGATTTCCTTTCCCTTTCCCTTGTGCGAACCAAACGCCCCCTTAGTTAATATTATCACTAGTTAATCAAGATTTCATTATTATTTACTTTAGAATTGTTAGTAGTAAATTCATTCCAGCACTTAGTGTATCACATTTTATTAACAAGTTATTTCCTTTTATAATATTATTTTCATCATGTTTATTATACCAAATATTATTAGTTTAATTATCAACATGAGTGAGTAGTTTTATTTGTCTAGGGATTAAGGAAGCTATGCACAATTAGTTAGTTGTAAATGTTAAAATAAGGATGAATTAATATTGATAAATTGCTTATATCACATGCTTGTATTGTTTTGTTAACCTTTGTTATTTGACCAATTACATTGATTAACTTTGTTAATTCATTCTATATGTCGAGAGGCACAAAATTGGTTTAGACTAAGCATGTGTAGTAGGACGACCTAGTCATAACGAAAGTTCGCTAGGACCCGACCTAAGGTTGACACTAATATCGAGAGATGGGTGTCTTTAGCCTAAGCAATTAACAATATTAATAATTCCTATGTTTAACATGAGCATTTACGTATTTGCATGTGTGACCCGACTCCCCTAGACTCTTTTAATATTATTTAATTTACATCATATTGTTTTAGCTAAACATCAAAACCAAACCAATCATTAAACCGACCTTGATAGAAGTCTTTTCATAGCATTTCATAGCGCAATTCTCGCCTCCTTGTGTTCGACCCCTCATACTACATTAATTTGTGTCAAGGGAAATTTATCTTTGATTAGGTGTGCGACATAGCCTATCAGTAGTTAATTTTTTTTTACATCCTTTAGTTAGAATATCCATGCATCATGTAGTTAGGTGTCATGTTTAGATTTTCTTGTGGTTGGTACCCCCATGTGAATCGAGTTTCTTGACCATTTACAGCCGCAAAGAGAATCTGAAATGACACATTTAGATTAGCTTGCATTCATATAAGTCACTAATTATAAGTATTATCATATTGCATTTAGTGTTAGTCATATAGCGTAATTCATGCATTAGTTCATTTGTACAACTAACACTTTTGTATATATTGTATACATTGTTCTTATCTCTCAAATTTCAAAAAACCCAAAAACATGTTCTTATTTTTCAAAATATTTCAAAAACACAAAAACATGTTCTTTCCTTTTTCGAAAATTATTTGGAAAAACCCAAAAAAATGTTTTCTACTTTTTAAATAATCATATTTCATACATTGGCGACAAACGTTCCTATGTGGGGGATGGGAAATTATATTTTACAAAATATAAAAATTTGAAAATTTTGAAAATTTTGAAAATTTCCAAAACCATGTCTTTCTTTTATACATTTAAAATCATTTAAAAAAATCCAAATAAATTGAAAAAAACTATAAAAATCCTAAAAATTAGTTCGTACATATTCTAGCTTGTGTATATGCATCGTTGTTTGCTTATAATCAGCATAGTTAGGTACACTACACATCACTAAGAGACATAGTGAAAGAAAATAGAAGACCGTCGCGGTATGATTGTTCTTATTTCTTCTCCCTTTTTCTTTCTTTACTTCTTGTCACATGAGAAGTTTGGAGGAATATGTTGATGATTGTGATGTCTATTTTGATGATTTGGCGGTTGTTTGAAACTATGTGTTGTTAGGAGATTGCATAAGAGTATATGTCATGTAGTTTATTAGAGCATTTGCATTAGTTTTGTATATATTCCTTAATATTAGATCAGGAGATGTAGTTGCATTTAAGTAAATAGTTTTGAATGCCTAATTTGGAAACTTGACAAGCATAGGTAGGCCAATGTAGACACTCTTTTTACTTAGCACTTTGTCTTCTAAAATAGATTTTAGACACCCTTTGTTGTGTAATTTTAGTCTTATTTGGGTCCATTTCCTAGAACGTAGTCAAAGGCGTGCATTTGACCATCTTTATCACCCCCATAGTGTGATAATTCCTTCGTGACCGCTTTCCTAGGTGACTCTCGAGGCCATGTAACTCTTCAATCATCACATGCTTTCTTTACTTTTAACAAATAGGGAAATATACTATCACAAATTAAAAAATTGAGTTCAAACATATATGAAAAATAAAGCTTGAAATTTTGGCATTCATCTTGTGTTAGTCCAAGGTAAGGAAGGGCAAAAGGAGGCTTCAAGGTTCTTTTAGAGTACCCTCACTGCGTATGGGGTCGCACTCAATCTCTCTTGGCAAGGATTTGCCTATTGTTGATCTCCGCCGCACACCTTTTGCTAGGCTACTTTGATTCCAAAAGCACCTAAATCAAGCAAAAAAAACCAAAAAGAAAAGAAAAAGAAATACCAAAAAAATTCAAAAAGAACTCAAAACATTTCGTTCCTTACATTTATAGATGATTACACTTTTGTTACATGGTTAAGAGCGGACGACCCTTCCTTTCAATTATGTGAGAGGCGAAATTCCAATCTGACAGTGTATTCTAACACCAAGGGGTCCTCACTTTCCATCCCACCTTATCACCCTTGACGAAGTATCCTAGTGAATGTGAACAAGTGTACTAGTTTTACACAACGAGGAGGTTAGTCATCTCTATATACCTAGACTTAGTTATTTTTAAAACTAGTAAATGCGTAGGAATATTTATGCTTGAGTTGTTTCCATTTTAGATAATTTTGGAACATGGATGAGGCGTGTGGTCATTTGTTTTTGTAGATGCATTCTTGTTCTTCTCGCGTGCTTAATTGCTTAGGATGCATCAAAATTTTGGCATGACCCCACTTGCCTTGCAAGAAGGTATCCTACCTCATGGATACCTTGTTGTGAGTTGAATTGACGGAGTAAGGGCCGTTAATTGCCTTGTAACGGTTATGTTATTAGCGTAGTTTGAATAAGGATCGTGACTTCGTTCATTCTTACTCGAGACGAGTAAGGTTTGGTTTGGGGAGATTTAAGATAGTGTCATTTCACACCAATTTTCCTCCTTTATTTGCCCTATTTGACTTTCCTTGGGCGCTCCCTAGGAACGTTTTTCTATGTTTTATCTTCCTCTAACACTTTTCTTGTTTTTATCTTTGTTTTGTAGGTATACCGTCACTTGGGACAGATTCTACCTCATTTTGGTTGACCAAGAGGACGATAAACCACATGGAGGGCCCACGGCATACCCTAGACGGTCCTACATACCCGTGGGGCCCTACTTTGTGTTTCAAAGCCTTTCCAAGTCAAGGCAACTCGAGTCGAGGAAGATTATGAAGTCACTAGTGTCAACAAAGGAGGGAAGTGCATACGTCGCGGGCGTGACATGCATCCAAGGGCGTTACAAACAAGTCACGGCCGTGACACCCAGCTCACGGTTGTGAGATAGCTCCCAGACACGAGCCTACTTCTGCCCATTATCTCACGCCCGTGACATGCATGCCGTGGTCGTGACATGCCATCTCAAGGCCGTGACCCTCTTGTCACGCCCGTGACTTCACTAGCTCATTTGTCTTTCCAAAGCACGTCTCCCCTGTAACACCAGGAAATGTACCCTATTTTTCTAGTAGAAATATTTTACGAAATCTTTTCAGTAATTTTATGTTTTAATTAAGATTTTTATGTTTCGAGTCGAATTTAGAATTTCCGAGTTCGTATTTGGAATTTCTGCGAGATTCCATGAAAATCCCGTCTTAAGGCGAGTTTGACTTTTGAGTCATCTTTGACTTTTCTTGAATATTAAGTCGTTTTTGACTTTTCTTGACTTTTGAGTCGTCTTTGACTTTTCTTGAATTTTAAGTCGTCTTTGACTTTTCTTGAATTTTAAGTCGTCTTTGACTTTTCTTGAATTTTAAGTCGTCTTTGACTTTTGTTGACTTTCCGACTCACCCTTTACTTATACTCCCTCATACTCCTTAACCTAAATCATTACACAATCACAAACCAAATTACTTCCTCCTTAAGAAATCTCATATCTTGCCTCCCTCTTTGATTTTCGATCTTGGATTCACCGTATCTCATTCGTTCTTTCACGGAATTCACGTAAGTTCGTCTTATTCTTTCCCTCTTAGCTTCCTCTATCCGTATTGGTAATAAAATTACCGTCTTTCTCGCTTTTTAAATTATCCGTCTTTCTCAAGGTGAAGTATATTCATCTTATATTGCCTAATTGTAGGTGGAGACTACTAGGAAGGCTTAGTAATCGATTAAAGACGCGTAAAGGTAACGGTGAAGGGTTACTCGGTATCATTTACGTGTTTTGCATGCTTTATATGTGAGAAATCGTATTTAGAATACGATTAGAAGCTTAGGAATCATGTTATGATTTATGATTGTTGTTATTTGTTGATTGTTGATGATGAATATTGATTATTGGTAATTATTAGAAGTGAATTAGGAGAATTGAAAATGATAGAATTGGTGCTTGTTGTTCTCGGGTGGAATTGTATTCCTGGCCGAAGGACCGGCAGCCGGTTCAGTGCCCGGCTGGGAATTTCCTGCACCGACCCTTTTTCGTAGAATAATCATATCTCCTTCGTTACTTGCTTGTTTTGGGCTTGTGACCACTCGTTGGAACCGTAAGAGGATAAGCTCTCACCTCGACTTAGAATTTCTGCATTCCCATATTTAGAACTCTAGTTATGACCGTTTTAAGTGGACCCTTGTTTTAGTTAGTTTCCAAACTTGGTTTTTGTGGGTAGTTGTGCTCCGAGCCGGGGTACCGGCCGCCTCCCTCCACCCCGGCCTGGAACACGGCTGTGTTTTCTTCTTGAAATTTCTAAATCTCGTAATTTATAATAGTTTGCATGATTCGTTTATCGTATAATTTTACGTAGTGACTTATAATATTCATGTTTTGGATATATGATATTTCATTCGCTTGTATCACATGTTTTGTGACGGTTTTTGCTATGTCCCACTTTGAGTCGGTTTTTACAAATGATACGGTTTGAGCACTATTTTGTCTTGTGCTTTGTACTCTCATTCCCTTGGCTACCTTCCAGTTCGTAAGGCTGGAATGTCGGAACGGAGAGGTATCCTACTGCTTAAATGCATGTGTTAGTGGGCATACGACGACGTTGTTGGGAGTTGAACGCATTGCGTTGATCG
>JAIUZE010022707.1:0-11935 GCA_022085475.1 Heliosperma pusillum
CATGTTTTGGATATATGATATTTCATTCGTTTGTATCACATGTTTTGTGACGGTTTTTGATATGTCCCACTTGGAGTCGGTTTTTACAAATGTTACGGTTTGAGCACTATTTTGTCTTGTGCTTTGTACTCTCATTCCCTTGGCTACCTTCCCGTTCGTAAGGCTGGAATGTCGGAACGGAGAGGTATCCTACTGCTTAAATGCATGTGTTAGTGGGCATACGACGACGTTGTTGGGAGTTGAACGCTATTCGTTGTTCGACCCGGCCGTCAAATGTTGTGTACTTGCGAGGTGGTGTTATTTGCATGTAGCGTACCGCATGTTATGAGGCTTGAGCTGTTTTTCCGCCTCTTTCGTGAATTGATCTACCGAATTTGGGGTACTCGGCGTTTGCTTTGTAAGACCGAGTCTTGGATGCGAAACGCTTTATCG
This sequence comes from Heliosperma pusillum, assembly GCA_022085475.1. Lineage (NCBI taxonomy): Eukaryota > Viridiplantae > Streptophyta > Magnoliopsida > Caryophyllales > Caryophyllaceae > Heliosperma > Heliosperma pusillum. The sequence goes on from JAIUZE010022707.1 coordinate 433, forward strand.
CATGTCGAATCGGAACACGTTTATTCCGAGATCCTGGCCAGGTTTAGACTAGGACCGGATATTTATATCGTCGTGCTACCAGGAGGAAATTAGTCTACATATACGAAATGTTTGATCGTGTATGAGTTCAGGGAAATTCTTATCTCGTGGATGCCTTTTAATCATACTTGCCATGTACACGGTGCTAGTGCGTTTCATTTACCGTGAGAGAGGTCGTCAATGTATTGTTGTGTTTGGATGGATGATTACATGATTGATTATTCATGATCATTGCATGACTTGGCATGGTTTGTTTGTCGAGTCTCAATCTTATCAAACTTATACCGCTAATGGTGAGATGTAAGCCCTAGTGAGCGTATTCGGTTGCCTAAGAGTGTCTTCCCCGAGTCTTTGTATAACATGATGGATTCGGACTTGTACTTCTTATGCTCTTATCATGATATATCGAATTGCCTATCTATCCTTATCGTATTTCACATGTATATCTATATATGCATGCTTCTACTTTTGTATTTCCTTTTATGTACGTTTAATGTGATATGGCTGGGAGAACCCGGAGTTACTCCCCACTGATTGTGGCGTTCATGTTTTTCATGGATGAACAGGTTGCTTGCATGGATGGCTTTTTGATTGGTATTTTGGGTTCGGGTGTGAGCTAGCGGGCGTTGTCCCTGGATTGAAACACCTCTAGACGTTATTTAGCTTGTTTGCAAATCACTTTTACTTTGATAACATTTAGAGAGACTACGTCTCTTGTTGTAGTATATTTCGTACTTTGGTTTGTAATATTTGACACACCTCGTATTTTCTATTTTGCATGTATAAAGGTTTTTAAAATGCCGTATTTCCGCTAATTAATTCACATGCTTGTATGTTTTATTTCCGCATTCGCGAGGGTTGTCACAGTTGGTATCAGAGCTTTATCGCTCCTGACGCACACACGTGAACCCTAAACTTAAACTACTTGACCATGAAATAATAAATGAGAGATGGGTAGAAGTCAAGGACTTTACTTGGTAGTCTATTTGTTTATGCTAATTGATAGGAGTAACTTATTTTGTTTTTGTTTCTTATGAAGATGGTTAGACCACGAGTTGTAGAGGATGTCATGTTGGAAGCTCTTACTCAAGTGTTGAAAAATCAACAAGATGCAGCTTTAGCTCAAGCCAACAAAGTTCCCCCTAGAAGAGAAGGTAATCATCAGGGAGGCTACGCTTGGGTAGCTGGACAAATAGCTAGGAGTAAGATTATACCTTACGGTGGAGAACCAGACCCTACGGAGCTATCAAATTGGTTCCGTGAGATGAAGAATCAGTTTGATCTATACCATGTCCGTGAAGAGGATAAGGTGAGGATCGCAAAGCACTTCCTTGTAACGGAAGCGAAAAATTGGTGGGCTATCACTAGTGCCACCGCTACTCTCGAAGATGATTTCAATTGGGCTTGTTTCAAAGCTCTAGTGGAAGGTAGATTCTATCCTAAAGAGCTTAAACAACAAAGGCTCAAGGAGTTCATTGACTTTAAGCAAGGCAACTTGTCAGCTCAGGACTTCACCACGGAGTTCAATAAGCTTGCCCATTTTGCTCCGAGGCTTATCCGAGATGACGAGGACCGAGCCTTCTAATACCGCAACAAGCTGAGTGCCGTTCTTCAAAGTAAAGTGAGAAGGAATACTACTTCTTTTGGGGATCTTTATGATGATGCCTTGTGGGCGGAAAATTCTATGAAGGCTATTAGAGATGAAGCTTTGATGAATAATCCCTCTCCTTCTTTCACTCCTAGGCCGAATGATTATGGGAAGAGACCGTTTATTTCGTCTTCTTCTAACTCTTATACTAACAAGAGGAGATTTAATCCTCCTTCAAATGCAAACACAAGAGCTCCTGCTCCTTTTATTCCTCGAGCTACTTCAAATGTGGCTCATAACCCTTATGCTCCTCAAGCTCAATCTCAAGGTCGCTTTTGCAACCGTTGTAGACTTCCACATCACCCCGGTGTGGCATGTTTCAACCGACCTTATGTATGCTTCTTTTGCCAAAAGGGTGGTCACCGTTATGATGATTGCCCCGATTGAAAGTTGCCCCCTCCTCCTGCTAAACCTAATGGTTCTATCTTTGTTATGAGCCGTGCCGAAGCCAATGCTCATTGAGGGATCATTACGGGTATGTTCTCAATCTTAGAGCAACCGTGTCTTATTCTATTTGATACCGATGCTTCTATGTCTTTTGTGTCTTCGACTTATGCTAATAAATTATCTATCGAGCCTACATCTAGTGAGGATACCCCCATATCCTTACCTTCTGGAGATATTATCTCTTGTTCTACTCTTTATCCTAATGTCCTAATATCTATTGCGGGTTCTATCTTTCCCGCTAATCTCCTTAAGTTCCCTCTAGGAGAGTTCGATATAATCTTAGGTATTGATTGGTTAGCATTGTACCATGCTAGGTTCGAGTGTCGTGATCAAAATATTTATCTAAAGAGTCCTTTAGGAGTTAGAATAACCTATAAGGGATCTCATCCCCGAAAAGGTGTGTCTTTAATTTCCGCTATGAAATTGGTAAGTATGGTTAGAAAAGGTCACCAAGCATACTTGTGTATTGTGACTTCTTCAACTACCTCTTTGCCAAGTATTGAAGATGTGCCTATTGTTCGAGAATTCCTTGATGTATTTCCTAAAGATTTACCCGGGATTCCTCCCGAGCGTGATGTTGAGTTCTCTATTGATCTTGTACCTGGTTCTGGACCCATAGCCAAAGCTCCTTACCGTATGGCTCCGACCGAATTGAAAGAATTAAGGAAGCAGCTAGATGATATGATTGAGAAGGGTTTTATTCGACCAAGTGCCTCGCCTTGGGGTGCTCCCGTTCTTTTTGTAAAGAAGAAAGATGGTTCTATGAGGCTTTGTATTGATTATCGTGAATTGAATCGGATTACAATCAAGAATAGGTATCCTTTGCCAAGAATAGAAGATTTGTTTGATCAACTAAAGGGTGCTTCTACTTTTTCCATGATTTATTTGAGATCCGGTTATCACCAAATTCCCGTTTTAGATGTGGATATTCCGAAGACCACTTTTAGTACAAGGTATGGTCATTATGAGTTCAAGGTGATGCCATTTGGATTGACGAATGCTCCCGCTATCTTTATGGATCAAATGAACCGCACTTTTAGTGAGTATCTTGACAAGTGTGTGGTGGTGTTCATTGATGATATTCTTATTTTCTCCAAGTCCGAAGAAGAGCATGCTATTCATCTAAGGACTATTTTGAGTGTTCTTCGTCGTCAGAAGTAGTATGCTAAGTTCTCCAAATGTGAATTTTGGTTTGGGAAGGTCCTTGCTCAATTGCGAGGATCTCGATCTCCTCGCTCACCCGCTCACTTCCCTCACCTCCCTCTCTCCTCACCCTCCTTCTTTGCCTCAAAGGCACTTCCTCTACCTCCGCTTCCTCATTACTCTCCCCCAAACTCTCCTCCCTAGGACATAAAAATCTAACGCTGTGGGTCCCCTAGGCAAGGGGTTGTTTTGAGGTCGAGGCATCTTCATGTAACCAAGCCCGTCACTCCCCAACCAAAACCCTTTCAAGGGTTGCTCTTTGCTAGTCTTAAACATGTGAACCTCCTCGAGCCCAAGTCGGTTGTTTCTCGCCAATCCCCCACAAATGTTCACCTCTTGCGCATCACCAATGCCCCCCTCATAGTGCCTCACCAAGAATGAAATCACCCCCCCAAGATGGATGCTTGTTTTGGTAGATTTTTGCTTATGTTTAATGCAAGCCCTCAAAAACAAATCGGCCCAATCCGGGATCCCTACCCCCTCCGGAAGCATAGTCCACAAACATAGCCGGATGCTCTCCGGCACTTTTGTGGGTTCTCCCGCGGAGTTGAAGATGGTGGTAAGGAATCTTGTGATTAGGCGGAGTACGGGGTGGGTGATGGCTGAAAGTTTGGCATCTTTAGATGGGCCGTTGTAATTTGTAATGTTAACCCACATTGTGTGCATTCTTCCCTTGGGGCACCTAATGTCTTCGGGTTGTTTGGTGATTTTCAGGATTTGACGGATTTCGGAAGTGGGGGCATTATGCCAAGTTTGGTTCAAGCGGAATCGGTAGGCTTTCTCCTCACTCTCGGGCATGTCCAACTCCGACAAGTTTGCTAGAAACTCGTATGCGAAACTTCTATAGGTGTGATCCCAGAAGTCCGGCTCGAGATAAGCCTCTAGCCCTACTTTAGTTAGCATGTCCCTTGTCAAGTTGAACATGCCTAAGGCATGGAGGGTGTTTGGGCAAAAGAATTTTGTGGCTACGAGAGGTTGTGTGTTTAGCTTATCCCAAATTCTCTTATATTGAGCCTGCAACCTTTCATAGCCCATGAACACCGCTTCCACCTCGGTGTGGGGCTCACTCACCGCGGCCCTCTTATTCTTTCCTTTGCCAAACAATTTTGAGATTTTGGGTGTCATTTCTGCAAAATTCAACAAGCAACACAATACAACAAGCAACAAGCAATCACTCAAAAGATTTTTCACTTAAGCAATTCAACAAACACTTGGTGTGCAACAGTTTCTACACCTTAAGAACTTAGTGTTTGTTGAATTTCTTTACTTCACTCATAAAATTTTGTCCAATCCTAACTACACAATCAATCAAGGGCAATGGGAAACTCAACCTAAGACTAATTCTACCCTAATTCGAGCAAAACATGAATAACAATGGAAAAGTTGAGTATGAAGTTATACCTTTGATATTCCACAAGATTCAAGCTCCTTGATGATTAAAATAGGTAGGGAATCCGACAAACAACCTTAAAAACCCAGCAAAGCTCCTAAAAATCGAATTTTAGGAAAAAATTTCTAGGTTTTCTAAGACGGATTTTCTGAGATTGTGAATGATTGAGATTGATTTTGGGGTGATTGAAGGTAGAATAATGATTAGGAAGAAGAATTTGATTGAGTTGATGAAAGTTTTTGAAGATTTGAGGGAGAAAGATGAAGTTTTGAGGGATTGGGGTTGGGTTTGGGGTATTTTTCGTATAAAAACAAGTGTATGAAGGTAAGGTTTGATTTTATGAAGAACTCGGGCAAAAGATAGAACAAAAACAGAAAACTGCATTTGACGCAGGCTGCGTCGTGATGACGCAAGCTGCGTCCTACGACGCAGGCTGCGTCCTGCACTGCCGGATCTTCTTGCCTTTTGCACTTAGCCAAATTTTGGCTAAGTGTTTCAAACACCTCCATACTTACATTTTTCACTCCAATGGTCCATGATAACCTCCAATATCCAAATTCCATCGATTTTTGAACTTTTTATCCATGGCACGCATCCCGAGGCGGCCGAAAACTCGCAAAACTTTACAAAACCGTTAGTAACTTCAAAAAATTTTGTTTGATGCAATGTCTAACTAATTGAAAACAACTCAAATACTAAGAATTAACAATGAACTTCAAAGAAATATTCACAAGGATAGAGTATGTACACGATTTGCCGTTTGTTTAGAGTCGATGGCTCGACTTAGCTATTTCAAGCTTTTCAACTTTCGTAAACGGGGTCTTCAAGCAAGACCTCTTCTTCCCCCTCCCGGGCACATCCTTGGAAGTAGTGTTTGAGACGGTGGCCATTCACCTTGAAGAGCTTTCCATCCCCGGGCCCCTCCACTTCAATAGCTCCATGGGTAAACACTTTCTTGACGATGTAAGGTCCAAACCATCTTGACCTCAACTTGCCCGGAAAGAGCTTAAACCGGTTTTGGAACACAAGAACTTTATCACCCTCCTTGAAAACCCGACGGTTTATCATCCCATCATGCCATCTTCTTGTTTTCTCCTTGTAGATGGAAGAGTTCTCATACGCATCTTGGCGAATTTCCTCAAGTTCTTGTAATTGAAGCTTTCGGTGCATACCGCTCTCATCTTGGTTTTGGTTGAAAGATTTGATAGCCCAATAGGCTTTGTGCTCAACCTCCACGGGGAGGTGGCAAGCCTTGCCATAGATGAGACGGAATGGGGACATGCCAATGGGGGTTTTAAAAGCGGTCCTATATGCCCACAACGCATCAACTAGCCTCTTGCTCCAATCCTTTCTATCCGGATTAACCGTCTTTTCAAGGATTCCTTTTATTTCACGGTTGGAGAGTTTGGCTTGCCCGTTTGTTTGTGGGTGGTAGGCCGTGGAAATTTTATGATTCACCCCATACCTCTTGAGAAGGCCTCCAATCACCTTGTTGCAAAAATGGGTACCCCTATCACTAATGATAGCCCTTGGAAAACCAAACCGGGAGAATATGTTCTCTTGGATGAAAATGGCTACTACCTTGGCATCATCGGTGCGGGTAGGAATTGCTTCAACCCATTTTGACACATAATCTACCGCCAAGAGGATGTATAAATAACCACCGGAATTTGGAAAAGGGCCCATAAAGTCAATTCCCCACACATCAAAGATCTCACAATATAGAAGAGGTTGTTGTGGCATCTCATTTCTTTTTGTCAAATTCCCCACCCTTTGACATCGGTCACAAGTTTTTACAAATTTGTGGGCATCTTTGAAAAGGCTTGGCCAAAAGAAACCGCAATCAAGCACTTTTCTAGCGGTTCTTTGTGGCCCAAAATGTCCTCCACAAGCATAGTCATGACAATGATGTAAGATGGAAGGAATCTCACTCTCGAGCACACATCTTCTCACAAATTGATCTTGGCAAAACTTCCACAAGTAAGGATCATCCCATGTATAGTACTTGGCATCGGATTTTACTTTGCTCTTTTGATGAGAAGAGAAATGGCTTGGAAGCCGCTTTGTCACCAAATAGTTGACCATGGTAGCATACCATGGCTCCTCCACTTGTATAGCATAAAGTGACTCATGAGGGAGACCTCCTTCAACCTCATCAAGAGGGCATGATGGTCTTCCTTCATGATTTAGACGGCTCAAATGATCCGCCACCACATTCTTCACTTCTTTCTTGTCTTTTATTTCCACATCACACTCACTTAGGAGAAGGATCCATCTCAACAACCTTGGCTTTGCATCCCTCTTTGCCACAAGGTATCTAATGGCGGCAGGATCGGTGTAGATGATCACCTTTGTGCCCAAGAGATAAGATCGGAATTTTTCTAGAGCATAGATCACACCAAGGAACTCCTTCTCTGTCGTAGAATAGTTCTTTTGAGCATCATTCAAGAGGGTAGAAGCATATTGGATCACATGGGGTCCCTTGTCACTCTTTTGACCCAAAACCACTCCCAATGCATAGTCACTTGCATCGGTCATGATTTCAAATGGAAAATCCCATCGTGGTGCTTGAATAATTGGTGCGGTGACCAATCTCTCCTTCAAGTAATCGAATGCTTTCCTACATGAGTCATCAAAAACAAACTCCGTTTCTTTGTGCAAAAGCTTACATAAGGGGTTAGCAATCTTGGAAAAATCCTTAATAAATCTCCGGTAGAAACCGGCATGTCCTAGAAAAGACCTAATGTCTCGGGTGTTAGAGGGATAAGGTAAAGGTTTGATAATGTCAACCTTAGCCTTATCCACCTCAACCTCCCTTTCCGACACTACATGTCCTAAAACGATGCCACTAGTCACCATGAAATGACATTTTTCGGAGTTTAAAATGAGATGGGACTCTTGGCATCGCTCTAAGACAAGAGCAAGGTGTTTTAGACATGCATCATAGGAGTCCCCATGGACGGTGAAATCGTCCATGAATACTTCTATGATCCTTTCTACATAGTCGGAGAAAATACTCAACATGCACCGTTGAAAAGTTCCCGGTGCATTACACAAACCAAAGGGCATACGACGATAAGCAAATGTACCGAATGGGCATGTGAATGTGGTCTTGACTTGGTCCTCGGGTGCGATTGGGATTTGAAAATACCCCGAGTACCCGTCAAGGAAACAATAGAAAGCTTTTCCCGCTAGTCTTTCTAACATTTGATCAATAAATGGTAGCGGGAAATGGTCTTTCAATGTAACCGCATTCAAGCGGCGGTAGTCAATACACACCTCCAACCGGTTTGTGGTCGGGTGGAGACCAAGTCTCCTTGTGCATTCTTGACTACCGTCACTCCTCCCTTTTTGGGTACGACTTGAGTTGGGCTAACCCAACGAGAGTCGGAAATAGGGAAAATGATACCCATTTGCAATAGCTTAATTACCTCTTCTTGCACTACCTCCGCCATGGGTGGATTTAGCCTCCTTTGGGGTTGTCGGACCGGTTTGGCATCCACTTCAAGCCGTATCTTGTGCATGCAAGTCACCGCGCTTATCCCCTTTAGGTCCACTATGCTCCAACCAAATGTATCTTTATGCTTTTGAAGTAGTGATACCAATTTGTCTTCTTGGTCCTCGGTAAGTGTGCTTGAAATGATAAGTGGTAGGGTGTTCTTGTCCCCTAGAAAGATGTACTTCAAATGGCTTGGGAGGGTCTTCAACTCGACCTTCGGGGGTTGGATAATGGAAGGGAGGGGCTTGTGGATTGGAATACTCAAGGCAAACAACTCGGACAGGTTCGCCAGTTCAGGACGCAGGCTGCGTCCAGTGACGCAGGCTGCGTCGTGTAACGCAGGCTGCGTCCTACGACGCAGGCTGCGTCCTACGACGCAGGCTGCGTTGAGCGCTGGTTTGCCCTGTTTTCAGCATTTCTATGATGTTGAGTTCCTCATATGTTTCTAAGGGCTCTTCCCTTTCCAAGTCTTCAAGACGTTCCTGCACATCAACGACCAACAACAAACGCAAACCTTCCTCTTCCATGTGGTTAGTTAAAGCTACCTCGAGTGGGTCTCTATCACAAAATTTATACATTTGATTCACTAATGGCTCAAAGATATCCAAGAATAAAAAAGATTGATGGTCACTCGGGTGCCGCATGGAGTCATATATATTGTAAGTTAATCTTTTCCCTTCAAACTCCATAGTCAAGCACCCGTTTGAAACATCGATCTTGGTATTTGAAGTTTTCATAAACGGCCTACCAAGAAAGAGATGGGTGGCACTAGAGCTAGATTCCATATCTAAGACGTAGAAATCCGCCGGGAAGACAAGATTATCGACTTCCACTAGCACATCCTCTACCATGCCCTTAGGGTAAACACTAGACCTATCGGCTAATTGAATGACAACCCCGATCTTAGACAAAGGTCTTAAGCCTAGGGTCTCATAGATAGATAGAGGCATGACGTTTATAGAAGCCCCAAGGTCTAGCATGTCACGTTTAAAACTTTTTCCTCCAATAGTGCAAGGGATAGTGAACATGCCCGGATCTCCACATTTATTTGGTAAATTTTGCTTGAAAATGGCCGACACATGTTCACTCACCCTAACCTTATGGGTTCCCTTCTTGGGATTTCTCCTAGGTGTACAAAGTTCTTTCAAGAACTTTGCATACCTAGGGACACTATTCAACAAGTTAAGAAGAGGAATGTTTACCTCACATTTCCGGAAAGTCTCATATAAGTCATTCTCCTTGGCATACTTCCTAGTGCTTATCAAAGCACTAGGAAATGGGTCTTCCGGTATGTACTCCTCCACTTCATCATCTTCAATAGTGTCCTTGCCCTTCCTTGAAGTGTCTCCCTTGGGGTCCTTGCTTGTGGATGCCCCTTTTTCATTCTTCGATATCTCTTCATGACCAACCACCAATTCTCCTTGGTCTTCAATCTCCAAGGTTTCCATCTCAATATTATTCATCTTTTCCTTGCCTCTTCCAAGAGGGTTTACATCCAACTCTTTGCCTCCCCTCAAGGTCATGGCACTAGCATTTTCCCAAGGTGGGGGAATGGTTTGAGATGGGAATCTTGTGGAGCTTGAGGCTTGGGATTTTGACAAATTTGAGGCCATTTGGGATAGTTGGGTTTCCAAGTTACTCACCCTAAGGTTGTTAGCCTCCCTATCCTTCCTTACTTCCTCTCTATTCCTCCTTGCCTCCTCCCTATCTTTCTCTTGATTGGCAAGGAGTGTTTGCAAGATGTCACTCAAGTTCCCTTGAGAAGAAGAATTCCCTTGAATGGGACCTTGGTTTGGTTGTCTTTGGGATTGAGAATTACTTGTAAAATTTGAGTTGTTGGGTCTTGGGTTGTTGCAAATTCTTTGGGGATTTTGGTTGAAATTAGAGTTTCGGTTTTGGGTGGGATTTTGGGCTCTAAAGTGATTGAATTGACCATTTTCAAAGCTCTTTGACCTGTCACCTCCCCACCCCAAAAGATCACGGTTTCCCACTTGATTGTACATTCCTCCACCACTTTGGTTTCTAGAATTATAATTTCCATACCCCATAGGATTGACGCTCTCCATAGTGGCTCCTTGCTCAATCATGATGTAACATGTATTGGTAGCATGGTCACCTCCACAATATGAACATTCAAGTGATTCGGGGTGTTGAGAAAATGAGCTACTTTTGTTGACAACCAAGTTGGACACCATGCTTTTAAGCTCACCCATCTCTTGCATGATTTTGTGATTTTGAGAGGCATAAGGATCTTCCATGGAAGATACATTTCTAGAGCTTCCTCCCCTTTCATTCTTTCTCCCGTAGCTTCTTGTGTTCATCGCCAACTTCTCAATAATATTGTTGGCCTCGGCCACATTAAGTGTATCAATTCCACCTCCGGTGGCGGCAATGATCATCCGTTGGTCGTTTTGGCACAACCCTTCATTGAAGGCCGTCAATAAATCGTCCCCCGACATCCCATGATATGGGCATCTTGCCACAAGGCTTTTGAAGCGCTCCCAATAGTCATAAAGGGTTTCCCCCATGTCTTGCTCAATGGTAGTGATGAGCTGCTTTGAGTGATTATGCCTTGAATCCGGGTAATATTTCTCAAGAAACTTCTTCTTCAAACCCACCCAAGTGGTGACGGAGTGGGCCGGAAGACAAAAGAGCCATTCCTTAGCGGCATCTTGTAGAGAAAACGGAAATGCTCTTAGCTTGAATTGGTCTTCGGTCACTCCTTGGGGAATAGCCCCTTGGCAAATCATGTGGAATTCGGCCAAGTGCCTATTGGGGTCATTCCCCACCATTCCATGGAATCTAGGCAAGTTATGGACAAAGAACCCCTTGAGCTCGAAGTTTACATCCCCCATGGGAGGGTATGTGATACATAGCGGTTGCTCCTCATAGTTTCTTGCCCGGATCTCACCAATCGTTCTATTATCATCCATATTGGGAGGGTAAAGGATGTTCAACGGGGATGGTATCCTAGGAGGTGACTCAAACACTTGCTCTTGTTGTTCTTGAAAAATATTGTTCTCCAACTCTTCTTCACTAGGCTCCCTCCAAAAGGGTCTCCTATAAAGGGGATTTGAAAATAACCAATTGGATATGCTACTTGAGGATGGATCAATGTCTTGGTCACCAAGTCCCTCTTGTGACCTAGGCATAAAATTTTAAAAACAACTCAACCACACAATTAGTAACTTCAACACCAAGTAACCTACAAACAATACAAAAAGAAATATTTGAAAAACAATCTAAACAAAGTATGACACTAACAAGAGTTTCAATT
>JAIUZE010022708.1:0-10705 GCA_022085475.1 Heliosperma pusillum
GTACTGCGTCGCAAATTTTCGTCGCAAAAGGTACATTCTGCGACGGAAATTCCGTCGCAAATTTTTGCGACGGAAAAATTCCGTCGCAAACCCTATTTTTAAATTTTTTTTTTTTTTTTTTTCATTTTATCATTTCGCGCGTGAATTCATCTCGCGCAATTTTTTTTACCGCATGTTTTTCCGCTTCAATTCATAAGTCACATATTCAATGTAAGAAGTGAGGGATTCTATATAAACGTAAGAAATGTGCTGTTTTTTTCCGATGTGGGATGGATTTGCGACGGAAATTCCGTCGCAAATATATTTTCCCACGCGAACCAAAAATTCCGCGCTAAACAAAATTTATTTGCGACGGAATTTTCGTTGTAAAATCCGTCGCAAAATGATGTATTGCGACGGAATGCAATCCATCGGAAAAAATCCGTCGCAAAACACCAAAAATTCCGTCGCAAAGTCAATTCTGTGACGGATTTGAATTCCGTTGCAACAAATCCGTCGCAAAATGCCTTTTTTGTTGTACTGTATCAATTCTTAAGAGTATCTCATCTTGCAAATATTCATGTATAATCCCGAGTTCATTTTTAATTATGATGCTCAAATAATACTCACTATATGAAATGTGAGAATTGATCAATACTGTGAACTTCAGGTCACAGTTTCAGTATTTGTAAACATTATGAACTTCAGGTAATAATTCAGTATTTGTAAACACTATGAACTTCTGGTCATAATTTTAGTATTTTTTTAAACAATATGAATTTAAGCCATAAAATAAACATCAATCAGCTCGCATATGAATTTCATTTTTCTTTACTCATAGATATATTAATCCAATATGACCTTTCATGAAATATTTTCCTTCACTGTTCGAATTTGGTTAAATAAAGGCCTCATCAATTGGCTCACCAAAGACCACATTATTAGGCTCAATTCAGGCCAAAATATTAGGCTTAATGTTAGGCCTTGTTCTCAATTTCTGCTATAGGCAGGGTCTTAATGAGATGTCACATTCACTTCAAGGAATGATAAATTTTTTGATTTCATTCTATTGTTCAACTTCAGGTGAACAAGAATCAATTCAGAAATAATTTTCCCTTTATTAAAGATTGTTTTATGTATTTGAAACTCAAATACGATTAATAACAAATCGCAGCTGTGAACTTCTGGTCACTAGCATTTACATGTGGTCTTCTAGCCACTTACACTTAAACAATATGAATATATTGTATTGATGAGACGGTATTAAGTTATTAAGCAACTTGAAAACTTTGAACTTTAGGCCAAAGTCATAATGTGGACATATCCCCAATCTTTGTAAAATAAATCTTTTGGAACTTCAGATCCAAATTTGTATTATATGTCCTTTGCCAAAAACTAAGTCCAATAATATGTACATTATACAAGATTGACTTAGTTACCATATTAAATAAGAACTCTTCGTTTCTCGGTGTCATAAGAATATCAAACGCAGCAAATAAAACTGTAGGCAATTCATGATAATCTGAGTTATTTCCCGTACGATCTTTAATATAATTAACAAAATAATTTATGAACAAGCGGAAATAACTGAGCAAAACTGATCGATAAATATGATATATATATATATTATAAAGATACAAAATCAACCCATATGTTGTTAAACTCAAGTAACATATATATCTATGAAACGTACAGTAATTGTACAAAATAAATGGAACATGTGTTTTCATCTCATCAAAATAATCATCATTGTTCATTAATTCGGATTGTATATATATGCAAACAAGATTATAATCATCGTGATCCTTTATAAATTATCTTCTTTGATTAATTTTATTAGCTATTGGGTTGTTACATACTACGACACATAATTAAGTTTTAACCCCAAACTTACTAAATCACTTAAACCATATGAATCATAATGATTAATGAACAAAGTAAATAATTAAGTATACATGGAACTATGGAAGACAATCGCCACATAGAAGCAGATCGATTAAACAATAAGAATCATAATCAATAAGTTTGGTAAGAGATATGACCGCAAAATTTTGTTCTTTTGTTCGTATTAGCAGGTTTGCAGCAATTAAGGAGTATCCCATAGTTCATCTCCCTATATATAAAAGCTGAGTTTTTTCCAGCCTTCCTATTGGCTGGAAAAAACTCAGCTTTTTTCCCCATTTTTCTAGGTGAGTAGGACCCACAAGAATTACACACTATTTAATTACTCTATCCTTTTCATACTAATTATTTACCCTCTAATATCCTACTTTTATTATTGAAAGTACTTACTAATACAACATCAACATCAAAAATTACAAAAAAAACTATATAAAATCAGTACTAAACTTCATATTACAAATTCGAACAACCAAATTTTTATGGGTAAGACGGCGGTGGCGGCAAAGTGTTGAGGGTGGCGGCAGAGGGGTGTGAAACTGTGAATTGAGGGTGAAGGTGTTAAAAGATCCAGTTAAAACTGTAAAAAAAATAAACACAAGAATCTAATATAAGCCGATGTAAACCAAAAGATAAAACTTTACTCACAAAAAATATACAAAAACTAATAAATTAAATTAAAAATAAAAGCTTAGCGGATATCTGACTCGAAAAATGATAATATCATGAGAAAAATTACTAATAAAAATATTAATGTTATAAAAATAATCAAACTCAACCGTGCCAAAAATATAAGTGAATATTTAAAAGAAATAACATATTGTTTTATAAAAGAAAACAATTTACAACATATTGTTTTATGAAACACCTTACTTTTATAAGAAAGATGAACAAAAATATGAAACAACAGAGAAAAAGTATTGTAAAATAAATCTGAAATAAATAAAAATTGAACTAATAAATGACAACACTTTATACAATGAGTAAGAAATAAAATAAGGCTCAAAAATTTATGTAAACTGATAAAATAATAAACAAATAAAAAACATCATACATGTGAATGTGCAATGATTATCATATTCAAGAGTGTTGATAAGTCACAGAGTAATTTTATATGGTGCGGGGTGAGAGTAAAAAGACAGGTGAAAGAGGGATGGCAGAAGAGAGGCGAGAAAGAGAGTAAAGTGTTGGTAGGGTTTGTTTTCAAGATTTTATACGAATATGAATATGATTATGATATGGGTTTATTTGAACATGGGTCGTGGGTAGCTTTATGAGTTAATATGGAGTTTGTTTATATCCGTTGCTGATAATAAATTCACCAGTCTCATATTATTTTTCACAATGCAAATATGTAAGACGAGTGTCTCCGCCTTAAATTTAAGATGAGCAAAGTATAACGAGTAAACTAAAAGTGAAACATATTGGGCTAAGCAACAACTTTGTTATGAGATGTTATTTAACCCGTTTTGATGTTAAGACGGATACCTCCGTCTTAAGGGAGATTAACCGATTATCTTTTGAATGAGCTATTTCTTTCTACAGAGTAAGAGTTCGGGTCGGAAATAGTAATTTGGTAATTATTTTATGGAGTAATATTTTGTTCGTGTATTGTAAATATTAATTATTACTTTAAAAAATTTTAACATTAATTTTTCATGTATTCTTTTTATAACACATGAAAAACGGATGGTGTTACTTATATTTTAATGAGATTTATGAAGCATATAAAATTATTGTTTACCTTATAGTATATCTTTAGATTATAATTTCACGGGTTTAA
This sequence comes from Heliosperma pusillum, assembly GCA_022085475.1. Lineage (NCBI taxonomy): Eukaryota > Viridiplantae > Streptophyta > Magnoliopsida > Caryophyllales > Caryophyllaceae > Heliosperma > Heliosperma pusillum. Next base: position 3,662 of record JAIUZE010022708.1, read on the forward strand.
ATGTTTGACAAATTAATTAAATCATTCAAAATGTGCACGTGTCAATTTTTGTTATGTCTACTAAGTAACAATTTGTACTATATGAAATTGGGTCATAACTCATAACTATCATTTTTAGATATGTATGGGTCAAAACTTTCATTTTGCCAATGCACGGGGGTGAATTAAAAAACGGAATTATTCTTTCACATACGAGTTTACTCTTTCACATACATTTTGTCATAAAATTTCCGTAAACTACCCTCCCTCTAAAAATGAAAAAAAGAATTCCCCCATTTTGTTTCTTCTCAATCTCATCAATTTTCTTCTCAAATACTTGAATCATTCATCTTAATTATTATATGTATATTAGATAAGCAATTAGATTACACAATTTTGTTATCAATTGAAATTGAATTCATTAAATACGTTTGTTCATCTAGGGTACCATTGATTTTCATTTCAAGGGTGTTGGTGGTGGAGTAAACAAATTAACAGCCTTAAATCAATAAGCGACGATGATCTATGTTCTATCCAATAGATTATAAAATTCCAATTTTCTATGTTCATAAATTAGATCAATCATGATTTTATGTTGGGAACAAATTGTGTTTAGGTTATCAACAGCCCATGCAGTTACTCCGTACCATCGATGCTAATGGGGATGAGGTCGAGTGGCATGAGTGATCGCGCGCAGGGTAGGGGTGGGGGCGTGCTAGGGTGGTCACGCGCGACGGTTGTTAGGTTGACTGTAATGGTGAGGGTGGGTCGATAGGGATGAGGGTGGTACGAGGGATGAAGACTGAAGGCCGGTGTGAGGGACGGCGGCTGAAAATTAATGTGACTGACCGTACGGTGGTTGACAGCGGTGGGTGGGTGGTTAATTTTTATTGAGTGTTAGACTCTTGAGTAAGAAGGAGACCAATTGCAAAAATTACAAGGGTAAAGTTGTAAAAGTCGTATGTGAAAGATTAAATTTCTTATGTGAAAAAGCACTAAAAACAGATTTAACAATTTTTAATTTTACTAATCTTATGATAATTTTTGTCTAAATAATTTTGTTTCATCATATATAAGCCGGACTTTTTTTAGGCTGCTTAAGTAACAAGACCGAATAGAAAGTCAAATTTAGCTGACAAGAGGGAGTATCTTAATATAACAATTACCCAACCACTTGACACTAATATAACATTTATACTAATTGCAAGCTAAAGAAAGTCGTAGTTCAAATCTAAAATCTTCTTTATAATTCAAATTTTACAGTGGCCAATTAAAATTATTAGACAAAAAAAGGCAGACTTTATTGCTTTACTTTAAATAATACTCTTAATTTGTAAATATAATTAATTTTTAACACGATAAATATTTAATATAAAACTTAACTTTTTTACAACAACTTTTGAAACAACAAACCCGTGCAAATTGCACGGGTTTAAAACTAGTAGTATTAGTTAGAACAATGTTACGTTAAATTAAAAGTTACTGTACGGACAGGTAAACATAAATTAAATATAAACAAAATATTGATGCAAAAGTTGATCGAAGCAATCGGGAAATCAATATTAAAAAAATTGTTTCATAAGCATGTGGCAATTTAATAATATACTTTGCATGCAATAATTGTTTGATTAATTCTTAGTTCTTAGTTCGTAGATTCATAGGTTTTCACGAGTAGTAAATCAGTAAACATACCTTAAGTAAATAATAGAATAAGATCTGGTATGAACTTCCATATTATCATATTTGAATTTGGATAGACCCGTGCTGATAACGTGTTGTGAAATAAAGAAGGGAGAGAACTAGAGAGAAGGTAGAGAGATAATAGAGGAAGACAGATAAGTGTTATTATTCCATTATACGGGTATATATACACATACAATAGGAGTAGAGTTTACATAAGATAACATATTCTAGTATCTTATAAGATATGGACATCCATATAATAATATTTCATAACAAAAACTATATAGTAGATGAGATTTTAAAAATATATATCATTTCATTACTGTCTCTTGATATCCGAATTATTCCGTATATATGTAGAGTATAGATGATTGATGGAGTTGAAGGAACGTACAAATTTTAAAACCATAATAAAATCCCAACGCAATCATATTACAAGATTGATTTCCAACAACTTTAGTTGATGGCAACAACTAAGCCACTATTTCTAAAATGTGGAGTTTGGGGACGAAATATCTGATGCTTATATCTATATATAGACACATACTTAGTACTTCCATATTCAAACATTTTCATAACTAGTAATCTAATTTACACTTAATTAGCTTTTGAACCTTTATTCCATTATATCTATCAATTACTCAATAAACCTTGCTGCTTACAAAAATGGCAAAGATAATGATGATGAGCAAGTCGAGTATCATGTGGTTAGCGTTGGCTGCCATTGTGGTGGCAATTGCTGTCTCCGACGTCAACAACCCGCTTGACACGGTGAATGCCACGGCCACCACAAATACTACCGTTGGAAACATTAATGTTTCCAAAAATCTAACCACCGATCCCGTCCGTCATTGTGGTGCCACCGCTGACGTGAGTAGCGGGTGTGGCTCTTTGACACCCACACCTAAAGGCGACCTTGCCGTGGCTAACACAACAACTGTTTCAGGAAACATTACCAAACCCACTTGAATCAAATTTCCGATAAATTTCTCAAGTTTCACAATTTCTACTAAGCCAAGCCCCATCTAAATTATGCACGTTCACATTAATTTTTTGTCATTTCTTCATTTTTGCCTTTTTTGTTTGCGCCAACTTTTGTACCTTTTGTTGTTTCTATTTACTTCTATGTTATCTAAACATGACAATTTAACAATCACTCGTACCCTATTTACGTACTTCTTGTCTTGTAATTTGGATCAGATAGTTGTTTTTTATAATTTGGATGGTTAGTTACGTTACTTATCAATGTAACATGCCTACTAAAACAATAGATATATATTGCTCCCAAAAAAAAAAGTTGATAACACGACGGACGCAGGATTTTCCTTTTGTGGCACAACATTTTACCATGTCGTCGCTCTATGATTGATGAGCAATAACCTTATAGTAACTCTCGGTTCGGTAATGTTATTTTGATTGTAATAGACTAATCTCACTAAGATGTCAGAGATAAACTCATAAAATTTGATAACTTGACTGTGAATTTCACGGTTGATATTTAAAACCATAGATTTGAAGTTAGTAATTTGTGGAAAAAAATTAACGTAATCAAAACAACGCCCTTACAGATATTCTCCGTATTAGAGTACATACTCGAATAAGCAATAAGTCATGACTTAAAACTTGATACGACAAACACACGTAAGAGGTGTCAAAGTGGTCATATGCGAAAAATTTGAAAAACTGTAAGGGTCCAACTGTCCAAATCGTGGGAGTTTATACATTGCTTTCAAAGCACACCATGTTTCACTGGACTAAGGATCCACTCCATTTCTCAAAATAAAAAATGCATGTCCATTACTTATTAATGGTTTAGATGAAATATGGTCTTGATTGGACGGTTGTTGATTTATGAAAAGATAAATAAAGGGAGTATAATATATAATATAATAGAGTTTGTTAGAGAAAATGGGCCAAAATGAAATGGAGAGGATCCATCCCAATTTCACTACATGATATAGTCCCAATTAATAATATTAAACATAAATTCTCATAAACTCAAGTCATGATGGACACTTGCATCTCTAAATCTGCTCCTAGTTTATAAAAAAAATATCTGCTCCTAGTTTCGACATTGAGACAACTTTCTCCTCATTAGAAAGAATAAGTCCTTGTACAAAATCCTCATTAGAAAGAAGAGGACCTTTGTAAACAAATGAAAAGACATGGATAAATGTATTTAATGCATTTTAACGACATGCTGGAAGTTCATGCAAGATATAAACATATTATTATCTTGACTTTCTGAGTGCTTAATTAACATGATGCACGATCGAGTTCTAAAAATTTATTACTCTTCACGCAATCCTCTCTTCCGATAAAATACCAACTGCAGGCGGACGGCTGTTTTATTAAGAAGTCCGATCGTCTCCATTTCTTTATTCTCTACTAATTTTATGCCCGTATAAAAATTCACGGGTTATTTTTCATCATTGATATTTAATTAAGTTTAAAAATAAGAAATATTTTAAAATTTAATTTACTGTTTTAAAATACCGTTTATGTTCATTTCATCGTAAATTTAATTTATTAGTAGGAGTATGGATTTTTTTTTTATTTAGATTGGCTTATGTTCTTTTCATCGTAAATATTGTTTTATTAATAAGGAACGTTTGAAGTTGTTGATTTGGTATAATAGTAAGTGTGATGATGTAAGAGATAATGTAACTTGCAAACAAATTTTGAAATTTTTGTAATTTTATTTTATAAACTATGAGTAAATTATGTTAGGAGATAACTTTTTAGAATTTTATATTTTAATAGTTTAAATTTTGATATAAATAACATATGTATTTTGTTTGATATAGTTTAAACCAATTTTAAGTGGCAAACCCCTACATTTTTGCACGGGTATAAAACTTAACCGTAAAATCTAAATAAGGTACATAAATCGTAATACTTGTTTTGATTGAAACTATGCCCGTCCTTTGCACTTCTTTCGCGTGATATGAGTAGATATAGTTTAAACTATTACGTCTTTATCTCCCCACCGCTACACCACCCTTCTCCGTGATATGAAAGTATTGTTTACCCTTGATAGTACTCCGTAAGTTATGAGTAGATATAGTTTAGACGGTGCCTATCTCTTTCTTAGATAAAACATTCACTCTACACTAAATAATAAGTTATACTCGTAATTAACTTGGTAGCTACATAAAACGGATGGTTGTAGGACTAATTCATTTATAGGACTAATTTATGTGGTAGCCACATAAAACCGATGGTTATGCACCAAACCCGTGCAATTAATATGTTTTTCTTTTAACTTTGATTATTTATTATTCATTATTTATTGTTTTTCTTATTATTAAAGTTGAAGATAATTTTTTTGGAAAACAAAACACCTACTTATTTTTTTTATACGGATTATAACGTAGTATTTTTTTATAATTATTTTTGAAAAATTTCCTTGTATTGTTATTTATATTTTTTTTTAGAAAATTTATTCTTTCTTTGTAATTTTCGTGATACTTTTATTATTAAATCTTAATATCATAATGTCAAATGCAATGGAGAAAACCAATATGATAGCAGAGCTTACAACAGCTAATATCATAATGTTTTGACCGGTACAATTTGCTATAGACTATAGAGTATATTTTTCTTTCAATAAATCGCCTTTTAAAGTTTCCACTGACGCTTTTTCAAATTTCTTAAAAAGTTAGTTTTCCATTTTCTCTCTTCTTATTAATGTTTGTAACTTTGATAAAATTTACTCCGTAATATTTTACGGCGTACATATATAATTCTTGTTTCTTTTTTTAAAAGTTTTTTCGTTAAAACCATTTTGTACAAAAAATTACGCATATAAGAAGAAAAATACGGTAAAATTAAAGTATCTTTCTTCTATTAAAACACAAACATTTAGAGCCATTTGGTTAAGCCACATCATCATGTACACAAGGGCCCACTAATTTTCTAACTTCATTTAATTAAAATACACCTTCTAAAATATGATTAATATTTACAAAACGATTTATGCATTAAATTTTTTATTTCTATATTTACGAATAATTGCAATGAAAATTTAGTACACGTTTGTTTTAGGATCATTAACTTTTTACCAAATATAAATTAAAAATTAATTTTATATACTATTTTCCCCACTTTTACACAAATTAGTAAGAAAATACTCATGTAACTAAAAATACTCTCCTTCAATTGAAGTATTAAATAATCGTACATTGATGTTCATTAGTCATGTTGGAAAATAATATTAATAATAATATAGATATACTTATAAATTAAATTATACTCCCTCCTAGTCACTCATTTCTTCCCCTTTCCCTTTTACACAAAAATCAAGGAAATAAATTTGGACCACACAAAACACACTATCCCACATACAAATGAATTTAGACTACACAAAACACACAACCCCACATCCAAAAAGTTAAAGAGGGAAGAAAACCCGACTTACCCAATAAGGAAAGAGGGAAAAAATGACCGACTAGGAGGGAGTATTGTGACACCCTCAAATTTGCAGAAAGAAAAAAAATAATTTAAATACATAACAAAGGGTGTCATAAATAAAAAGGTTCATTACAAAATAAAATTTATATTATACATAAGAATTATACAAGACGGGAGACATATCTCCCGTATAAATACGGAAATAAAAGAGTGTATAATAATATACACTCTAAGAACCGAATATAGGTCCAAGGTAAATACTTCGCTCGCTAGCTCGTCAATGTCCCCAAAGTATGCATCACAAACCTGCCAACCGCATTAAATATAAACACGGAAGCCACAGTCAGTGGGGAGTAACTCCGAGTTCTCCCAGCCACGAAATGTCGAGTTTAATTAAACATGAAGAACATAAAAGCAATGTATATGGAAAATACAAAACCTTAACATATATGATATGCTTTTCATGTTATGAAACAATTAACTAACATATAACCTATCATATGAAAACTATCATGTGAATCCGATAATAAACTATAACAAGAGGTAGGGAAGCTGGTATGCTAGCTCAGAGGTTACCATGTAACATGGCCATGATACACTCAAACCCTACTCAACACGTAATCATGTGAATCAGTTAACAATCGGTAATCCAAACTCTATCAATCTTAGCCGGCTTGCATCTCACCTTCTAAAACTCATCGAATCATACAAACATGAAAGACCAATACCTCTACAAACAGGCATAAGTTCTCAGGACAGTCAATAGAAGACTTCTGTAACTCGAGGCTATACCACAAGGTAGGAAAACATCCTAGTCCTAGACTGATCATACCTAGCGACAACAGCTATTCCATTCCCCGTCTCATGACATAACCGTACACGAGAAACTCTACTAGGCGACCCCCTAAGCAGAGATGGCTAGTACTTAAGCTGCATCCCTTCCCAAGCGAACTCTTAGGATGCCATGGC
>JAIUZE010022713.1:0-11566 GCA_022085475.1 Heliosperma pusillum
CCTATGAGTCGATTCTTTAGACTGGCGACCATTTACCTGAGTCGGTGTATTTTCCGATTGACTTTGGTTTTTGTCCTAGGTCGTGCCGTGAAAGGAGGCCGATGGGCATCTACTAGGTCATGGTGATTTGCATTATACAGTGTAAGTTGGGTCAACAGGAATTGTCCACCCACGTTGGGTATTAACATCTTCCGGCCACTCGAGGAGTAGTGACAGGAAATGCGTGGCCACGCTCGGAAGAGATCTATGGTAGATTTTCCGGTCAGAAAGTTACTCTCCAGATCGAGAAAACCACTAAATTTATTTTTCCAATCGCAAGTGCGACCTGAAAGACACCTTGCGATGAGTGGGAGGATGTGACGCTAAAGTGACAAGAGAATTGGTAGCACACAACTTGTCGAGACAAGTGGGAGATATTGTGGGAGTAGGAGTCCTCCGCAATAGTGTGACTACATGCACAACTTGTATCGGACAAGTGGGTATTGGTTGGAGCAAAGTGTCCTCCAATAGTGCATTAATATTATAGATTCATTTTGGAATATTATTGGGAGTGATAGTATTTTTGATTACTCCACGTCAGTTGATTAATAAATCGTAACGGCATCTACTATAGTTAGACGTTATTGTCGTTATGACGCGGTAACAACTACCCCCTTTCTGTCCACACCTATATGATGATACCCAACAGAATCTAATTATTTGTATCCGATACTATTATAGTACTTTATATTAGATTTGATATATGTTTAGTTACGAGAGTTATTTATTGGAAATTGAGTTACGAACTCATTCCGGATAAGTTTATTAGTCAATTATACGATAATTGACTGAATCAATTTTACGTCTTATTTTAATACGATTAAATAAGATTTAATTTAATGATTAATAGTTAACTCATTAAATTAGTTGAGGTTATGCATATAATTTGAGGTAGAGGTGATTAGTTAATTATATTTACAAGGAGTTGTAAAATAAACTAACTAGGCATTGTGGGACCCATTATATATTGATATAATGATAAAATATCACTTAAAAGTTATGTGTATATTATTTATTGATTTGAGTCATATAATTGTTATATGATCAAATTAACTCTTAATTATACAAGATAATTAATCATATGATTATAAGTATTTGTGGGACAAATATCAAAAATCAAAATGGACCACATGACACTAGTGGGTGCCGAAAATTGGTAGTGTACCACATGATGATTGTTGTTTCTTGTATTACACTACATCTTGTTATCATGTCATGTTTATGACACATGATCATAACCTTACTCACATCTACACTCAACCATTTGCATGGGATTATTTTAAGCAAAAATAAGAGGCCACATAGGCCATGATGGCCGGACCATAGTGTCCTTAAAAGGACAACTTTGTTGTTCATTTTGCTTGCTTGTTCATTCTTATTTTTGTGCTTATCTCACTAAAATCCTCATCTCTCTAAAAACCTCTCAAATACTAATATTTCCTATTACTAGAGTAGTAATAAAATCTAATATTAGTTCATCATATCACTAATGTTTTCTAGTCAAAAAAACTAAGTGATTAGTTTGGGTTTTCTCTTGGGTGCTTCTAAAAGGAGGTCTTCTACTTTGAAGATTACAAGGAGGATCATCTATTTCTTTATAGCACAAGATCAACAAGAAAGGTGTTTCTTGTTGTGCCCATATAACCGAAATTTCCCAATGTAAGGGAATTTCTTCTTACTTTTTATTATGCATTTTAATTTGCATGCATGTTACATAGATCTTTATTAAACACTAAATTAACAAGTAATTTAGTAACTAATTAGAGGAGTCTAATTAGGGTCTATGAACTTTCAAGAGACCCACTCGAGGTAGCTTTAACTAACCCCATGGAAGAGGAAGGTTTGCGTTTGTTGTTGGCCTTTGATGTGCAGGAATGTCTTGAAGAATTGGAGAAGGAAGAGCCAATAGAAACATACGAGGAGCTCAACGTCATAGAGATGCTGAAAACAGGGCAAGGCAGTGCTCGACGCAGCCTGCGTCACTGGACGCAGCCTGCGACGTGCACTGGCTAGGTTGTCCGAGTTATTTGCCTTGAGTATCCCACTCCACAAGCCCCTCCCTTCCATTATCCAACCTCCTAAGGTCGAGTTGAAGACCCTCCCAAGCCATTTAAAGTACATCTTTCTAGGGGACAAGAACACCCTACCACTTATCATTTCAAGCACACTCACCGAGGACCAAGAAGGCAAATTGGTATCACTACTTGAAAAGCATAAGGAAACATTTGGTTGGAGCATAGCGGACCTAAAAGGGATAAGCCCGGTGACTTGCATGCACAAGATACGACTTGAAGTGGATGCCAAACCGGTCCGACAACCCCAAAGGAGGCTCAATCCACCCATGGCGGAGGTAGTGCAAGAAGAGGTAATTAAGCTATTACAAATGGGTATCATTTTCCCTATTTCCGACTCTCGTTGGGTTAGCCCAACTCAAGTCGTACCCAAAAAGGGAGGAGTGACGGTAGTCAAGAATGCACAAGGAAACTTGGTCTCCACCCGACCACAAACCGGTTGGAGGGTGTGTATTGACTACCGCCGCTTGAATGCGGTTACATTGAAAGACCATTTCCCGCTACCATTTATTGATCAAATGTTAGAAAGACTAGCGGGAAAAGCTTTCTATTGTTTCCTTGACGGGTACTCGTGGTATTTTCAAATCCCAATCGCACCCGAGGACCAAGTCAAGACCACATTCACATGCCCATTCGGTACATTTGCTTATCGTCGTATGCCCTTTGGTTTGTGTAATGCACCGGGAACTTTTCAACGGTGCATGTTGAGTATTTTCTCCGACTATGTAGAACGAATCATAGACGTATTCATGGACGATTTCACCGTCCATGGGGACTCCTATGATGCATGTCTAAAACACCTTGCTCTTGTCTTAGAGCGATGCCAAGAGTCCCATCTCATTTTAAACTCCGAAAAATGTCATTTCATGGTGACTAGTGGCATCGTTTTGGGACATGTAGTGTCGGAAAGGGGGGTTGAGGTGGATAAGGCTAAGGTTGACATTATCAAAACCTTACCTTATCCCTCTAACACCCGAGACATTAGGTCTTTTCTAGGACATGCCGGTTTCTACCGGAGATTTATTAAGGATTTTTCCAAGATTGCTAACCCTTTATGCAAGCTTTTGCACAAAGAAGCGGAATTTGTTTTTGATGACAAATGTAGGAAAGCATTCAATGACTTGAAGGAGAGATTGGTCACCGCACCAATTATTCAAGCACCACGATGGGATCTTCCATTTGAAATCATGACCGATGCAAGTGACTATGCATTGGGAGTGGTTTTGGGTCAAAAGAGTGACAAGGGACCCCATGTGATCCAATATGCTTCTACCCTCTTGAATGATGCTCAAAAGAACTATTCCACAACGGAGAAGGAATTCCTTGGTGTGATTTATGCTCTAGAAAAATTCCGATCTTATCTCTTGGGCACAAAGGTGATCATCTACACCGATCATGCCGCCATTAGATACCTTGTGGCAAAGAAGGATGCCAAGCCAAGATTGTTGAGATGGATTCTTCTTCTAAGTGAGTTTGATGTGGAAATAAAAGACAAGAAAGGGGTGAAGAATGTGGTGGCGGATCATTTGAGCCGGCTAAACCATGAAGGAAGACCATCATGCCCTCTTGAGGAGGTTGAAGGAGGTCTCCCTCATGAGTCACTTTATGCTATACAAGTGGAAGAGCCATGGTATGCCACCATGGTCAACTATTTAGTGACAAAGCGGCTTCCAAGCCATTTCTCTTCTCATCAAAAGAGCAAAGTCAAGTCCGATTCCAAGTACTATACATGGGATGATCCTTACTTATGGAAGTTTTGCCAAGATCAACTTGTGAGAAGATGTGTGCCCGAGAGTGAGATCCCTTCCATCTTACATCATTGTCATGACTATGCTTGTGGAGGACATTTTGGGCCACAAAGAACCGCTAGAAAAGTGCTTGAATGCGGTTTCTTTTGGCCAAGCCTTTTTAAAGATGCCCACGAATTTGTAAAGACTTGTGACCGATGTCAAAGGGTGGGGAATTTGACAAAGAGAAATGAGATGCCACAACAACCTCTTTTATATTGTGAGATCTTTGATGTGTGGGGAATTGATTTTATGGGCCATTTTCCAAATTTCGGTGGTTATTTGTACATCCTCTTAGCGGTGGAATATGTATCAAAATGGGTTGAAGCAATTCCTACCCGCACCGATTATGCCAAGGTAGTAGCCATTTTCATTCAAGAGAACATATTCTCTCGGTTTGGCTTTCCAAGGGCTATCATTAGTGATAGGGGGACTCATTTTTGCAACAAGGTGATTGGAGGCCTTCTCAAGAGGTATGGGGTGAATCATAAAATTTCCACGGCCTACCACCCACAAACAAACGGGCAAGCCGAACTCTCAAACCGTGAAATTAAAGGAATACTTGAAAAGACGGTGAATCCGGATAGAAAGGATTGGAGTAAGAGGCTAGTTGATGCATTGTGGGCATATAGGACCGCTTTCAAAACCCCCATTGGCATGTCCCCATTCCGTCTCATCTATGGCAAGGCTTGCCACCTCCCCGTGGAGGTTGAGCACAAAGCCTATTGGGCTATCAAATCTTTCAACCAAAACCAAGATGAGAGCGGTATGCACCGGAAGCTTCAATTACAAGAACTTGAAGAAATTCGCCAAGATGCTTATGAGAACTCTTCCATCTACAAAGAGAAAACAAGAAGATGGCATGATGGGATGATAAACCGTAGAGTTTTCAAGGAAGGTGATAAAGTTCTTGTGTTCCAAAACCGGTTTAAGCTCTTTCCGGGCAAGTTGAGGTCAAGATGGTTTGGACCTTACACCGTCAAGAAAGTGTTTACTCATGGAGCTATAGAAGTGGAGGGGCCCGGGGATGGAAAGCTCCTCAAAGTGAATGGCCACCGTCTCAAGCACTACTTCCAAGGATGTACCCGGGAGGGGGAAGAAGAGGTCTTGCTTGAAGACCCCATTTATCAAAGTTGAAAAGCTTGAAATAGCTAAGTCGAGCCATCGACTCTAAATAAACGGCAAAACATTGTACATACTCTATCCTTGTGAATATTTCTTTGAAGTTTTTTTTGTTAAATCTTAGCATTTAAGTTAGTTAGACATTGCATCACACAAAATTTTTTGAAGTTACTAACGGTTTTGTGAAGTTTTGCGAGTTTTTGGCCGCCTCGGGATGCGTGCCACGGATAAAAAGTTCGGGAATCGGTGGAATTTGGATATTGGAGGTTATTATGGGCCATTGGAGTGAAATTGCAAGTATGGGGGTGTTTGGAGCACTTAGCAAAAATTTTGCTAAGTGCAAAAGCAAGAACCATCCGGCAGTGAAGGACGCAGCCTGCGTCGTAGGACGCAGCCTGCGTCGAGAGCAGATTTCGGTTTATTCTTCAGCCTTTGCCCGTGTTCTTCATAAATCAAAAGGCTCATCTTCTTCTTTCAGTTTTCACGAAAAAGACCCCTAACCCAACCCCAATCCCTCAAAAATCCATCTTTCTCACTCAAATCTTCCACAACTTTCATCAAAATCAATCCCATTCTTCCCCCTAATCATTATTCTACACTCAATAACCCCAAAATCAATCTCACTCACCCTAAATCTCAGAAAATCCGTCTTAAAAAAACCTAGATTTTTTCCTCAAATTCGTTTTTTCAGGTCTTTTGCTGGGGTTTTAAGGCTAATTGTCGAATTCCTACCTATTTCTAATCATCAAGGAACTCGAATCTTGTGGAAAAGCAAAGGTATAACTTCATAACTCGACTTTTTCGTCAATCTTCAAGTTTTTGCTCGAATTAGGCTAGCTTTAGTCTTAGGTTGAGTTCCCCTTTCCCCTTGCTTGATTTTGTAGTTAGGATTGGATAAAGTTTTCTGAGTAAGGTAAAGAAATTCAACAAACACTAGCTTTTTGAGGTGTAGAAATTGTTGCACACCAAGTGTTTGTTGAATTGCTTGAGTGAAAAACCTTTCGAGTGATTGCTTGTTATTGTTGTAGTGTGTTGTTTGTTACATTTTGCAGATATGGCACCAAAGATCTCTAAGTTGTTTGGCAAAGGGAAAAATAAGAGGGCCGCGGTGAGTGAGCCCGACACCGAGGTTGAAGCGGTGTTCATGGGCTATGAGAGGATACAAGCTCATATAAGAAAATTTGGGATTAAATATCCACTCACCCTCTTGTAGCAACCAAATTCTTTTGCCCAACCACCCTCCATGCCTTAGGCATGTTCAACTTGACAAGGGACATGCTAGCTAAAGTAGGGCTAGAGGCTTATCTCGAGCCAAACTCCTGGGATTACACCTATAGGAGTTTCGCATACGAGTTTCTGGCAACCTTGTCGGAGTTGGATATGCCCGAAGGTGAGGAGAAAGCCTACCGATTCCGATTGAACCAAACTTGGCATGAAGCCCCAACTTCCGAAATCCGTCAAATCCTAAAAATCACCAAGCAATCCGTAGACATTAGATGCCCAGGGGGCAAAATGCACCAGATATGGGGTAACATTGCCGATGACCATGGCCCGTCTAAGGATGCCAAACTGTCAGCCATCACCCACCCCATACTCTGCCTAATTAATAGGTTCCTTACCACCATTTTCAACTCCGCGGGAGAACCCACCAAAGTGCCGGAGAAGATCCGGCTATGTTTGTGGACTATGCTTCTGGAGGGGGTAGGGATCCCGGATTGGGCCGATTTGTTTTTGAGAGCTTGCATCAAGCATAGGCAAAAATCGACAAGGGCAAGCATCCATTGTGGGGGGTGATTTCTTTCTTGGTAAGGCATTATGAGGGGGGCATCGGTAATGATCAAGCGGTGAACATTTGTAGGGGGTTGATGAGGTACAACCGTCTTGGGCTAGAGGAAGTGCATATGTTTAAGACTAGCAAGGAGCAACCCTTAAAAGGGTTTTGGTTGGGAAGTGACGGGCTAAGCTACATGAAGTTGCCTAGACCTCAAAACAATCCTTTACCTAGAGGACCCGCGGCATGGGATTTTGTTTGACCTAGGGAGGAAAGTTTGGGGGTAAGTAGTGCGGAAGAGGAGGAGGTAGAAGAAGTGCCTTTGAGGCAAAGGAGGGTAAGGAGAGAGGGTGGTGAGGGAAGTGAGCATTTGAGAGAGGAGATTGAGATCCTTGCAATTGAGCAAGGACCTTCCCAAACCACCAATTTTGAACAACAACAACAACAACAACAACAACAACAACAACAATAACAACAACCACCGCCATTCCATTTCCAATCACCATTCCAAAGCCACCATGATACCGACACCCCCATGTTTGATGCGGAGGGTCGTTCTAGCACACCCGTGGAGCCATGGCAACAACAAATGGCTAACTATTTTGCTAGCACCAATGACGTCTTGGCGCACATTAGTGGGAGGGTGGATGCCTCAAACACTTGGCAACAACTTCAAGGAGGTAGGCTTGAGACTTTGGATGATTGGCACAATGTTGTGGAGGAGAGGGAGAGATTGAGAGCGGAGGCCGAGAGGGCTCAAAGTGAGGAATGGAGGAGGATGCTAGACGGGCAAGAGGAAGCCCGCCTATGGAGAGAGCAACAAGATAAAAGATGGCGGGAACAAAATGATATGTGGGCTACCCAAAATGCTTGGAGGGAGCAAGCTACGAGCCACTTTAACGTTCAACATGAGTGCCACCACACCTATCTTCAAGACTCCTATGAGGATGCGGTGGCACAAGAGGACGTCTATGGTTTAGCTAGCTCTCTCTTTGGGATGTCCATGCAACAAAACCCGGATTACCCAACTCCATACACCCAAGCAACCCTTGATGAAGGCATGGAGCGAAGAAGGCGGATTAGAGAAGCAAGGGAAAGGAGGAGAAACCGAGGAGGTGCCTCGGGTTCTTCTCATTTCGATAATTGATGAGGTAACATTTTTCTTCTCCTCCACAATGAGGACATTGTGTATTCTAAGTGTGGGGGAGAAGATTGTACATAGTTAGTTTGTTTTTGATGCATTGTAATATTTTTTATGTCTTTATTTTGAAGAAAGAGAAAAAGAAAAAAAAAAAAAAAAGAAAAAAAAAAAAAAAAAAATTGAAAATCCCGGCTAGGTGAAAACCCACAAGGGTGGGCACCTAGGCAAGATTGGGAAGGTGGCCGAGACGGAATGAAAACCCGAAAGGGCATTCCGGGCAAAATGAAGAATCGAGTTGCGAGCCACCAATGAGAGGAAAGGAAAAGCTAAGGTGAAAACCCGAAAGGGCACCTTAGGCAAAATGAGGGATTTTCAAGAAAAAAATGAAAAAAATGAAAAAATGAAAAAAATGAAAAAATGAAAAAAAAATTGAGCATAATTCTTCCTATGATGAGAATTTTTGGAGGAATAAGAAGGGAGTGATAAGGAGGAAATTGGAAGGAGGCTAGTTTAGGACCCTTTTATTTTTATTTTTGAGTCACAAAACTTTGTTTCAAATTGGTGGATTGTTTTGGTGGTCGCTTGGTTGTGCAAATTGTGAAGTTTGGGGCCAACCAAGTAACCATGATTTGCATTAGTGGAGTAATAAGGGGGTGATATAAGGAGTGGATTTGAGTGAAGGTTGTTGAGAAAGACCATCTCGCTATGCCTTGGGATAAGGCAAAGATGGTCATACTACTTTATTGGGAGCTATAAGTAGGGAGGATTTGATTTGAGTCGGAGTAGGTGGCATGTCGTGTCTTTAGTCTTGAGGGATGATATAAGGAGGGGGAGTGAGAGAAGAGTGTCACAAGAATTGAGTCTTTTTGTTTTGTTTTTGTCATTGGTGGATTGTTTAAGAGGGAGTATAAGAAGGGTGTAGTGAGGGAAGAGAGGTCAATACCTCCACACACACTTTGTTGGGCTCGTGTCATTTGTGCTAATCTCGAGTTTTACTCGGGACGAGTAAAAGTCTAAGTGTGGGGGTGTTTTACAACGTCAAATATTGTCGTGTCTAGTAGCAATTTTTAGAGTCTTTCGTTTTACTTTTTACGGGTCATTAGCTATGTTTTGTGTTAATTTTAGTTTTTGTAATAATGTTAATATTTAGTATTTTTAGTCAATTTTGAGAGTCAAATCCCGAAAGTCAATGAAAGTCAAACCCGAAAACCCGAGACCCATAAAACCCGGAAATTGGAGTAGGCTAGCAATGAATCATCAAGGTATGAAGACCAAGCCCAATGGGTCAATAGAAGTCAAGGCGGGGTCAAATATACTTGGGTCAACGAAAGTCAAGAAGGAAAACAAGGCAAAAATTGGGCAGTGCTCGACGCAGCCTGAGTCACACGACGCAGCCTGCATCAGCACGACGCAGCCTGCGTCGTAGGACGCAGCCTGCGTCATCTCTCAGCACGGGTTTTCTTCCTTTTCTCGTCTTGTCTTTTGGAAGCCCACCTTTGAAGGCCCCTAGGTTTGCGGACCAAGGGTATAAAAGAAGATTTCTGAAGAGAGAGAAGGGCATGAAGCATTCAACATACAACGTCATATTTTTCCTTAGCATTTCTCTACTTTGTTCTTCAAGTTTGGCTCTTGTAATGGGTTTTTACTTAGAAATTGGTTGTATTATGAAGACTATGGGTAGCTAATCCTCTTTTGCTTAATGTAATTTGAACAAGTTCTTCCCTTTTAGCATTGTAAGACCTTTTAATCCTTCCTTCTCTATTTAATTCCATTTTCCTATATTTGAATTTCAATGTTGAATGAATTGTTGTTAAGACTAACCATCTTAATAATTGTTTGTTTGATTAAATTGCTTTGTCTTGATGAATTTGGTTGATTTGTCTTGATATTTGTTGAAGCAACTTGAAAGATTGTAACTTTGGTTTAAAAGTTGGAATCTTTTGAGTGGAATTTGGATTATTGTGTATTTAGTGAAAGTTCATAGACCCTAATTAGACTCCTCTAATTAGTTACTAAATTACTTGTTAATTTTGAGTTTAATAAAGATCTATGTAACATGCATGCAAATTAAAATGCATAATAAAAAGTAAGAAGAAATTTCCTTACATTGGGAAATTTCGGTTATATGGGCACAACAAGAAACACCTTTCTTGTTGATCTTGTGCTATAAAGAAATAGATGATCCTCCTTGTAATCTTCAAAGTAGAAGACCTCCTTTAAGAAGCACCCAAGAGAAAAACCCAAACTAATCACTTAGTTTTTGACTAGAAAACACTGAAAGTCCATAGACCTTAATTAGACTCCTCTAATTATTTACTAAATTACTTTTTAATTTAGTTTGTAATGATCTATGTAACATGCATGCAAATATAAAGACATTTATATAAGAGAAGAAATTTCCTCACATTGGTATGGAAAATATAAGGGCACAACAAGAACTCCTTCTTGTTGATCTTGAGCTACAAATATGGTTGAACACAAATAATCTCCAAAGTAGAAGATCTCCTCTTAGTTGCACCAAGATGAACCAAACAATCTACCCTTATTATTAACTAGATAATAAGATAGATAATATACTACTAATATTAGACTATATTACTACACTAGTAATACTTAGGAAATATTAGTATATGAGAGTTGTAGTGAGAAGATGAGTTTTGAGAGATGAATGATAAAATAAGTAAGAATAAAGAATTGAATAAATTGAACAACAATTGCTCAATTTATAGCCATAAGGGCCGGCTCTATCATCACCCAAGAGTGACTTTTTTCTTCTTATTTTATTGCCATGTAAGGTGGTAATGTGTTGTAGTGAATAAAATGATATCATGTTAACTATTCATGTCATAAGCATATGTTGCTTATGAGTATGAATAAGAACAACCAACATCACCATTTGACTTCACCATAACCGGCCATGTGAGCCTCAAATTGATTCATTTTGATTTTTGATATTTGTCCCACAAATACTTATTAATCATATGCTTAATTATCTTGTATAATTAAGTGTTAATTTGATCATATAACAATTATATACCACAATTTGTGACACCCCTCAAATTTGCGGAAAGAAAAACACATATTTAAAATACATATGAAGGTGTCTGAATAAAAACAGTTCATTTTACGTAAGAGTGGGAAAATAATATTATACATAAGAAATTATACAAGACGGGAGACATATCTCCCGTATAAATACGGAAATAAAAGAGTGTATAATAATATACAATCTAAGAACCTAATATAGGTCCAAGGTAAATACTTCGCTCGCTAGCTCGTCAATGTACCCAATGTATGCATCACAAACCTGCCAACCGCAGTAAATATAAACACGGAAGCCACAGTCAGTGGGGAGTAACTCCGAGTTCTCCCAGCCACGAAATGTCGAGTTTAATTGAACATGAATAACATAAAAGCAATGTATATGGAAAATACAAAACTTAACATATATGATATGATTTTCATGTTATGAAACAAATATTTAACATATAACCTAGCATATGAAAGCTATCATGTGAATCTGATAATAATCTATAATCCGAGGTAGGGAAGCTGGTATGCTAGCGCAGAGGTTACCGTTAACATGGCCATGATACACTCAAACCCTAATCAACACGTAATCATGTGAATCAGT
>JAIUZE010022715.1:0-12063 GCA_022085475.1 Heliosperma pusillum
ATGCAATGACCATGAATAATATCATGAAATCACACGCATTCAAAGAACCGACGACTCAAAGACGACAATTCACGGTAAATTAAACGCACTAGCATCGTGTACATGGCAAGTATGATTAACAGGCATCCACGAGATCACATTTCCCGGAACTCATACACGATGACATTTCGTATATGTAGACTAATTTCCTCCTGGTAGGAACGATAATTAAACGGCTCCTAATCTAAACCTGGCCAGATTCTCTGAATCACATTTTCCGATTCGACATGCGATGACGTTTCGCATCCAAGACTCGGTCTTACAAAGAATACGCCGAGTACCCCAAATTCGGTAGATCAATTCACGAAAGAGGCGGAAAAGAGCTCAGGCCTCATAACAAGCGGTACGCTACATGCAAATAACACCACCTCGCAAGTACACAACATTTGACGGCCGGGTCGATCAACGCATAGCGTTCAACTCCCAACAACGTCGTCGTATGCCCGCTAACACATGCATTTAAGCAGTAGGATACCTCTCCGTTCCGACATTCCAGCCTTACGAACGGGAAGGTAGCCAAGGGAATGAGAGTACAAAGCACAAGACAAAATAGTGCTCAAACCGTATCATTTGTAAAAACCGACTCAAAGTGAGAACATACCAAAAACCGTCACAAAACATGAGAATAGGGAATCATATAAGTTTAAATATGATAAACATGAGTCAATACATGATACATAAGCATTAGAACAATTTTATGAAGCATAATGAATAAAAACATAGATCACCTCTCCAAAACAACGTTGTTTGGAAACCAACGAAAACAAGGGTCCACTTCAAACGATCATAACTAGAGTTCTAGACATGAAAATGCAGAAATTCCAAATGGAGGTGATAGCTTATCCTCTTACGGTTCCAACGAGATGTCACACGCCCAAAACAAGCAAGTAACGAAGGAGATATGATCATTTTACGAAAAGGGGTCAGTGCAGGAAAAATTCTGTCGGCAGAGAATGACGCAGCCTGCGTCACCCCGACGCAGCCTGCGTCGTACGACGCAGCCTGCGTCCCCCAACGCAGCCTGCGTCCCTCACGGGATTCAAGGACGATCAATTTCCAACATGTTATCAACAAAAAAATCCTCATTTATCAACACAAACCATCAGTTCTCATATCAATTAACAACTAACAAATAACAACAACCAACAACAACAACACAAGTCCTAAGCATACTAACCATAATCTAAATACGGTTTCTAACATGGAAAACACATTAAAACACGTAAATGATATCGAGTAACCCTTCACCGTTACCTTTTCGCGTCTTTAAACGGTTTCTAAACCTTCCTAGTCTCCACCTACATACAATTACATAATAAAAGATGAATATCATTCACCTTGAGAAAGACGGATAATTTAAAAAGCAAGAAAGACGGTAATTTTATTACCAATACGGATAGAGGAAGCTAAGAGGGGAAGAATAAGACGAACTTACGTGAATTTGAGCGAGTAACGAAGGAGTAGTGACGATTTGAAGACGGATCAAAAATGGAGGCAAGGTTTCTTTGGTTTCCTTATCTTAATGAAGAACGAAAGAAATGATTGTGAGAAATGATTAGGGTTTGAGGGAGTATATGTAGGGTGAGTCGTAAAAGTCAACGAAAGTCAAAGGCGGCTCAAAAGTCAAGAAAAGTCAAAGACGACTTAAAAGTCAAGAAAAGTCAAAGACGACTTAAAAGTCAAGAAAAGTCAAAGACGACTTAAAAGTCAAGAAAAGTCAAAGACGCCTTAAGACGGGATTCTCATGGAATCTCGCGGAAATTCCAAATACGAACACGGAAATTGTAAATTCGACTCGAAACTTTAAATTCTAAATTAAAACTTAAATTTGCTGAAAAGATTTCGTAAAATATTTCTACTAGAAAAATAGGGTACATTTCCGGGTGTTACAAAGAGGCTCTTTAAACTGATCCCAAAGCTTAATGACGCCTAGCGTCGCGCGCTTTCTAAAATTGGGTTTGGGGGACTGCTGGAGCTGAAGTTCTCCAATTACCCGCTTGCATACGTGCAGCCATTCCTCGATGCGTTCAGTGATGGGTCGTACGTGTTCAGGACCAGTAGACCAAAAGAGTTTACGGTTTCCAAACATGACGTACATGACTGCTTTTGTTACCCTATGGGCCGAACCCGCTTTAAATTGTTCAAACTGGATGGGGGAATAATGAGTCTATGGAAGAAGCAAAGGCTTTAAAAAAAATGTGGCAGGAAAGGTACAACATCCGCAAATTTGGTGCGCCTATTCCTGTTCAGAAATTGTTCGATGAGTTGGAGAAGGACGCAGAAGGCGGCGATGATTTCTGCCGGTTCTTTGTGCTTTTTTGCATGTCCTCGTTCTTGTGTCTGACGTCAAATAACTCGATCGATTTGAAGTTCATGAAGGCTATTGAAGATGTTAGTGCCATTAAGAACTACGATTGGTGTGCGTATGTGCTCGACGGGATTGTCAGCGCAACGGAAAGTTCTTTTAGTTCGCCTACGAATTTGCTTGGGTGTATTCCCTTTCTCATGATCACCTATTTCCAAAGGTTTGATTACAAAGGCAAGGCATGTGAACATGAGTTGCCATTGATAAAGCATTGGGAGGAGGCCAGACTAAAGGATCGGTGTGCTTTTGAAATTGAGAAGAACAAGGGTTTGGGACGGTTATCGTGGTTTATGGTAAAGTATCCGCGTTGTACTCAGATTGACAGTTCTGCCCCGGACAGTCATTTAATTATTCCGATTACTAGTGGGGGAGAACAGCCACTGTCAATCACAGCGGGACCCAAAAAATTCATTCAAATTGAACTCCCTCCAGGTGTCAAAGATGATCAGGACTTGAAAGCTGCAACTGTGTGATGTAAGTTTTTTTATTAAAGTTGATGTGCTGAATCTCAATATTAGCTGTGTACCTGTGAACAATTTGTGTAACTGTATTCTTGATGCGTTGTCAATGTAACTCTACTAAGTATATTTTTGTTACCCTAATAAATAAGTTGTGTAACTGTAACTCTGATCAATACAATGTGTTACTGTAATTAACATGTTGTGTAACTGTAACTGTATTATTTATGTAACTATTTATTAGTTTGTATAACTCATATGCTTAAGTTGTGTTACTGTAATATAGAAGCAATGTAACTTTTATGGTCAAAGTTTGTTATTGTTACCGTTATCAGTAGATTATGTAATTCTAATGACTAAGTTGTGGTACTCTATTGGGTAAAATGTGTAATTGTACTCTATTAAATAAGTGGTGTACCTTTAATGTTGTAGGTGTGGAATTTTGATAAACAAGTTGTGTTACTGTAATGTAAACATTTGTTTTAAAGATTACATTATTTGTATGGTATAAAATGCAGGGTCTTCATGAGCTTTTTTGCAAATTCAAAGGAACGCAATGCCTTCCATTCTTGGTATGCAGATGCAATAGCCACTATAAAAAGATTGTCTTCTGGATCAAAGGACCATGTAGGTCACGTCTTGTCACAAACTACCCAACAATTCTTCCACAATGGGGACACAAATCGATACGTGAATGATGTTGAAGAGACTGCTTTACAACTAAAACAATCCGTTGTTAATGCACCTGAATTTAAAAACCTTGTTGGTGAATCGAAAACAGAAGACGAGGCTGATCGCGCTACTGAATTACAAGTGGCTGGAGTGCTGCATGATTTATCTAAAGAAGCAACTGATGATGTAGGTCTTGAGACAATGCGTGTGGGCACTGAAATTGGCGTAGTAGGCGGAAATGGCGGTAATGTTGATGAGTTGGATGAAGCAACAGATAAAGGTCCTGAATTCTTTGAAGATTTCGATATTGAGTTTTATAATACAGTAGAAGTAAATGAGGTCACTTTCAGAGCGGGAGGGGTAGAGAATCATGGAAGTCCAGAACGACGAGAGACAAGAATACTCTTGGAGACGCTGTACAGTGAGGCAGACGTTGACGATGCATTCCGTCGATCAGATGAAGCCGCCAAGGGTATGATTGTAGGGTTTGGTGCTCCTTATGTTGCGGCCGATGTAAGTCTAGAAGCTGGGGAATCTGATAGTGTTATAGGGGTAAAGGAATCTAAAGTTGTGGTGTAGGAGGAGCTTGTCGTAGGTGAGTCTAAAGCCCCATCATCCCCCCAGTTTCAGAACACATTTAACTATTCCGCAGACATACACGAGGCATTCAAAGGTGCAACCGAGCCTGATGGTAGCAAAGTAGTTTCGGTCAACACGGATGGTCAGGAGGCCGGATTAACAACGGAGGAGGTTGAAAACGTTGCGAATGAATGTGTGGTGGCGGAGGAGCCAGTTTTGGTCAACACCGAAGTTCAAGGGGACGGAGGGGGGGGGGGTGGAATATTAGCTGAGGATGTGAGAGCCCGTGGGGCCGTGGTATCACATGAGGACGTTGCTGGGGATTTAGGATTAAGGGTAAGTGGAATCCCCTTCACACTCTACTCTACAACAGAAGTTAATGAAGTTCTCGGCGGCGTGACCAGTAACACTGAAGGGGTAGATTTGGAAGCGGGGAGCAATACAAGCATTTCGGCAGTTTCTGCAGGGGAGGTTATCAATCGAGCTTCGGATGTGGTTGATCCCGTTGCTGAGCGGCCCATGTATATCCCGTAGAAAAATATGATTCACCTTCCATTTCTACTACACTCCATGGTGCCTCTACCGTGCATGGAGAATGTCCTAGAGAACCTTGGGTGTTCTCTTGTTTGTTGGGCTCCTGATCCAGAACACTTTGTCTGCACAGATTTCATGCTCCGCGGCAAGAAAGCGTTTTCCATAGTTTCTCCATGCGCAAAGAAGTCATGGACTATGTCTTTGCTAAATCTGATACTCATTCGAAAGGGTATGATAACCTTTAGACCTCTCTGCTCTTTGCCATGCGCTTTCTCACCCACTTTGCAGTTAATGTCACACACCTTGTTCACTGAAGTGTCACTGACTGTGCATTATAACTAATCCCCCTTTTTCTTTAAAGTCAACGTTCCTTTCAGTTACACTTATTGTGACAGAAAGGTGACAGTAATTTCACATTACAGTTACAGTCATTGGTCGTTAAAGTTTCATATATTTTGCTTGTTAGTCATACAATGGGATACAAAGTAACACTCCGTTTTCTTTAAAGTCACACTATTTGTTCTTTAGAATTACACTCAGTAATATCTAAAGTGTCACTCTTTATTCTTTAATGTGAGAGTAATTGTTGTTGATACAATTGAGGTGTTTTGTAATATTTAGGGAACAATTGGTTGCGTATTCTGCTTTCTTCTGCATCCCTCGCACAGTGGAAATGGAAAGTTTGAAACCCGGTATGCAAGTAACGAATTCTGTGATCGATTGTTAGTGTATACTCTTGAATCATATTATACACAAGAACAGGGCACGGTCAAGGATTTCCCGATGTTTCTTTGGCCTTACTCACGTTGTATGTTTTTTTTTACTTTAGGGTTTCAATGTGTATTAACAAGGCAGTCCGAATATGTTCTCACCACCATTGAACCAACAACATACTGTTGTTGAAATCTGGACGGCAATGAAACTGGGGAAAGTTGTTGACCGTGCAGCAAAATTACATTGTTCGTGGTAATCATAGGTGCATTCGAATTGTGCTGCTTTTGATCTTGACTTTGATTTGGTACGTACATCTATCAAAAAAGTATGGGCAATGAGTCTAGCATTGGTTGATAATAACTTGCTTCCCTTAAAATGACAGGTATTCGTCCCAGTGTTATCTGGCAATAACGACCACTACAATGTGCATGCATTAACTTCAAGTCCGAACAGATTCAGTACCTTGACAACAGGTGCTACCAAGATGATCTTCTGCAGTTGCCGTACAGTGGCATTTCTCGGCTTGTGGTAAAAGCAAACTTTATAGCTAATCTCTATGCTATTTATCATATTGGTTTTTTATAGTCTTCTTCTCACTCGCCAGCATTGGTTCATTTATGGAGTGTGAGGAGGTAGAAAGGTACATGGTAAAAAAAGGTATCCCAAAGGGTTCCAAGGTGAGCGGGTTTTTGATCCACAACAACAAGTTCAGATGGCAAGGAACCGGGCATTCTGCTAATGATTGCGGTGTTTACCTTATGAATCACATGTTGCTCTTCTGCGGAGAGCCGTTTGAGTGTGACCTACGCACAATGATGCATTATGGGTTGTACCGGGCAGAGATAGCGGCGACCCTTATTCTAAGTGATATTAACAATGTCAGAGAGGAGGTGATGTCTAGGGTATCTGACTTTACCGCGGCAAAAGCAGTGTTGGTATCCCAGATTTCTGGGGCCGGGAAATCAGGCATAATGATCTCCCTCAAGAGAAGTGCTGGAACAAAATTAGCTCGTACACCTCATAAGCGCATGCGGTCCCTTGATACCATGGTGGAATCTGATGTTATGGCAGTGCCAATCCGGTCAGCAGGTAGTATGAACGACACATGTGTTCTTAGTCGTCGGCGTGGGCGGGGAGATGGTTTTTGGTGCACCCTTCATTGTGGGGATGTTGATGGAAATGAGTTGCTTGTCGTTGGGTCCCTTAGATTAAACCTGTCCTTGTTAAAGAATGTTCAAACGCTACGGAAACATGTTGTCGACTATTGTTTCCTCGATGACTGGAATTACGCTCACAAGTAGGTTGACTAAATTTTGTTATTATTTACGCTTTATATCCAATCACAAGCTTTATTTAATTGCGTTATTGTCTTTTTAACCACAGTGAGCAATTAGTGTACTACAATCGACATGCTGCCCTTACTAGGGCTAACATTCTGACAATGCTACCTGACGTGGTTTTGTGCGATGCGGTGATCGAGTGTTGGTCGATGTTAATGAACCGTCTTGACACAAATGAATATGATTTTCAAAGAATGTCATTCTTCGGTATCGGGAACATGGTACGCTTTTTCACCTACAACTCTGGGGCCCCAAAATGTCATTTAATTTACTGTAGTCACTTACTTTAATTTCGGATACTTTGTAGTGCACTATGTGTAACTGCTACTAAGTATTTATGCCACTGGGATACCTTAATTGTTATTGTAACTGGAATGCTTATTATGTGTTACTTCAAGGGAGTCAGTGTGTTACTTCATTATGTCACTGGGATACCTTAATTTAAATTTTAACTTTAATGCTTATTATGTGTTACTTCAAGGCCGTCAGTGTGTAGCTTCATTGCTTTGGGTGTGAAATTTTAACTGTTACTGTAATTGCAATTCCTTTTTTTGATAGGATTATTTGACAAAACTTCTTCAATCAGCAGATCAGGCCACACAAAATGATACTGCCCTCGACAACCTTTACCAGATGTGGGATTTGTACATCCAGGACTCTCAAGACGTCTTCAACTTGAATGCAGATTTTCTTTTTGTCCCAATCAACATCGATGGGCATTTTGCATATGTGTGCTTCAACTACAAATCGGGGACTGTTGATCTCCTTGACCACCAGCTGCACCCCGATCCGAATAAGTCGAAGATCTGCAAATTAGCAACTGTGATTATAAGCGTGCTAAAATTGTATCTTCTTTTGGGGTGTATATACGCCTATTTGTGTCTCTTATTATGTGCTCATTATCTCACTTAGGGCTCGGCATTGAGCGATTATTTGGAAGCAAAGGGGGTATGTAGAGGAAGTGTAATGATATCTTTTGAACACCGTCAGATTAAATTCCCTTGGCAAAGCTCCTCGCCAAATCTGCCTGAGTCCGATTTGTTCACAATGATGCACATGCTGATGTATGATGGTAATCCTTTTGATCATGAAGACTTACGCCAGAAGATCAACCGCCGTTATCTGGTAGTCCAACTGACAGTAGCCCTCATACTAGCCGATATAAATATTATACATGATGAAGTTGTGGGTAAGGTCAACCAGTGTTCGGTGGAAAAGGATGACATCTGGACTTCTGTTCACGCACAACGTAAAATCAAGAAGATTGTTGACAAGAAATAGGAACAATGGCCATTTTTCTGTGGCGTACTGGAAGAAATATTTTGCTTCTATGTATTGGAACATTTGATTCTATGTATCTCTTAAAATATTTTGTATCTCCTTAAAACAAGCATGGGTATCCCATCTTTTTGTATGTGCTTAAAACTAGTTTGCTTCTATGTGGCGTACTAGATTATTTTGTATCTCCTTAAAACTTGTTTCAGTGTTCTATTATTACAAGTAAACTGTTACTATGAAAGACAACCAGGGTAACTTCAGTACTAAATGAGTGTGACTGCAACAGAAAAACAAATCAACTATTAAAGGTATGTTCACGACATGATGTCTTCATCTGTGTTATCTCTGTGCAGAATGAGTGTGACTGTATCTATAAAACCCATCATATGTTAATAATAGCCAACATCCCATCTTTCTACGACCAAAATATGATAATAGAATACACTGTAACTTTAATACAACATAAGTAGAACTTCAATACAGAACCAGTGTCACTGTTAAAGTTAAATTCATAACGTCAATAACATGACGCTATATACCAAAAAAAAGACATAATAGCTCTAGCCAAAACGTAACTTCAATCTCTAACAATTGCCAGTACAATTTTGAATCCAAAATAATTTGTTACGCAAATATATCTGTCCAAGCATCCTAGTCTTCTTCTTCTTCTTCTTCTTCTTCTTCTTCTTCTTCTTCTTCTTCTTCTTGGTCTGCAGGTACAACCTCCTCAAATGGGTTAGGGCAATTCCTCTTATCATGGTGGGACATTTGTTTACAATTATTACACAGTCTTTTTGGTTTATTCGACAAGATGATGGTCTTTGCTTTACTTGATATCATTGTTTTACCGCTCCCCTTATTTTTTGATTTTTTAGGAGGTAATACAACAATCTCTTGGCCGGCCTTAATCCCTAACATGTTCTCAAATTCTTGGATTTTACCACGGATTAAGCTGCACAAACTCTCAACCTTCGCTATGCCAAGCCCCCGTAATACACTAACTGTCTCATGAACTTTCGACCACGGAATGGCCATCTGGATATGTTCCTTGTCAATAATATCAACGTCCTATGGGTTTTCACCATAACAGTCAAACAGTTTTAATCTCTTCACGCATCTGCTCCACCTTTTCGCAACATAAGTATCCGGAATTTCTTTCAGCCCGTTCCCCGTATAAATCCTTGTGATATGACGGCATAATATTCCTTTTCTTTCAAACATTTGACAGGTGCACACTGCCTCACATGTACCTGGTATAATAAGCAGGACACATATTCTTAGTTAACACAAACTCAAATATGTACGTGTATAGAACAAATAGTGTAACTTTAATATTATTCTGCTACTTCAACACAGGAATGTGTAACATTAACAGAATTAGAATTACATGAAGTTAACAGTTAGCACAACATGTTTGACCGCTGATTAGATTGAGGTTAAAAGTTACTCTATTTGGATTTTGTTACCCTAACAAATAAGCTGTGTAACTATATCTGTGCTCATTATCATATGTTACTCTAATTAATAATTTGTGGAACTATATCAGTATTAGTTGTGTAACTATTTATCAGTTTATGTAACTCAAAGGCTCAAGTAGTGTTACTGTAATGAAAAAGAAATGTAACTGTAATCTTTAAGTGTTATGTTTATACCTGGGTGATTTGCTACTTCATAATCCACATTCCTGATTGCATCCTTCACAACAGTCACCTCTAGGCCTTCACAAGTTCAGATGGCAAGGAACCGGGCATTCTGCTAATGATTACGGTGTTTACCTTATGAATCACATGTTGCTCTTCTGCGGAGAGCCGTTTGAGTGTGACCTAGGCACAATGATGCATTATGGGTTGTACCGGGCAGAGATAGCGGCGACCCTTATTCTAAGTGATATTAACAATGTCAGAGAGGAGGTGATGTCGAGGGTATCTGACTTTACCGCGGCGAAAGCAGTGTTGGCATCCCAGATTTCTGGGGCCGGGAAATCAGGCATAATGATCTCCCTCAAGAGAAGTGCTGGAACACAATTAGCTCGTCCACCTCATAAGCGCATGCGGTCCCTTGATACCATGGTGGAATCTGATGTTATGGCAGTGCCAATCCGGTCAGCAGGTAGTATGAACGACACATGTGTTCTTAGTCGCCGGCGTGGGCGGGGAGATGGTTTTTGGTGCACCCTTCATTGCGGGGATGTTGATGGAAATGTGTTGCTTGTCGTTGGGTCCCTTAGATTAAACCTATACTTGTTAAAGAATGTTCAAACGCTACGGAAACATGTTGTCCACTATTGTTTCCTCGATGACTGGAATTACGCTCACAAGTAGGTTGACTAAATTTTGTTATTATTTACGCTTTATATCCAATCACAAGCTTTATTTAATTGCGTTATTGTCTTTTTAACCACAGTGAGCAATTAGTGTACTACAATCGACATGCTGCCCTTACTAGGGCTAACATTCTAACAATGCTACATGATGTGGTTTTGTGCGATGCGGTGATCGAGTGTTGGTCGATGTTAATGAACCGTCTTGACACAAATGAATATGATTTTCAAAGAATGTCATTCTTCGGTATCGGGAACATGGTACGCTTTTTCACCTACAACTCTTGGGCCCCTAAATGTCATTTAATTTACTGTAGTCACTTACTTTAATTTCGGATACTTTGTAGTGCACTATGTGTAACTGCTACTAAGTATTTATGCCACTGGGATACCTTAATTGTTATTGTAACTGGAATGCTTATTATGTGTTACTTTAAGGGAGTCAGTGTGTTACTTCATTATGTCACTGGGATACCTTAATTGAAATTTTAACTTTAATGCTTATTATGTGTTACTTCAAGGCCGTCAGTGTGTTGCTTCATTGCTTTGGGTGTGAAATTTTAACTGTTACTGTAATTGCAATTCCTTTTTTTGATAGGATTATTTGACAAAACTTCTTCAATCAGCAGATCAGGCCACACAAAATGATACTGCCCTCGACAACCTTTACCAGATGTGGGATTTGTACATCCAGGACTCTCAAGACGTCTTCAACTTGAATGCAGATTTTCTTTTTGTCCCAATCAACATCGATGGGCATTTTGCATATGTGTGCTTCAACTACAAATCGGGGACTGTTGATCTCCTTGACCACCAGCTGCACCCCGATCCGAATAAGTCGAAGATCTGCAAATTAGCAACTGTGATTATAAGCGTGCTAAAATTGTATCTTCTTTTGGGGTGTATATACGCCTATTTGTGTCTCTTATTATGTGCTCATTATCTCACTTAGGGCTCGGCATTGAGCGATTATTTGGAAGCAAAGGGGGTATGTAGAGGAAGTGTAATGATATCTTTTGAACACCGTCAGATTAAATTCCCTTGGCAAAGCTCCTCGCCAAATCTGCCTGAGTCCGATTTGTTCACAATGATGCACATGCTGATGTATGATGGTAATCCTTTTGATCATGAAGACTTACGCCAGAAGATCAACCGCCGTTATCTGGTAGTCCAACTGACAGTAGCCCTCATACTAGCCGATATAAATATTATACATGATGAAGTTGTGGGTAAGGTCAACCAGTGTTCGGTGGAAAAGGATGACATATGGACTTCTGTTCACGCACAACGTAAAATCAAGAAGATTGTTGACAAGAAATAGGAACAATGGCCATTTTTCTGTGGCGTACTGGAAGAAATATTTTGCTTCTATGTATTGGAACATTTGATTCTATGTATCTCTTAAAATATTTTGTATCTCCTTAAAACAAGCATGGGTATCCCATCTTTTTGTATGTGCTTTAAACTAGTTTGCTTCTATGTGGCGTACTAGATTATTTTGTATCTCCTTAAAACTAGTTTCAGTGTTCTATTATTACAAGTAAACTGTTACTATGAAAGACAACCAGGGTAACTTCAGTACTAAATGAGTGTGACTGCAACAGAAAAACAAATCAACTATTAAACGTATGTTCACGACATGATGTCTTCATCTGTGTTATCTCTGTGCAGAATGAGTGTGACTGTATCTATAAAACCCATCATATGTTAATAATAGCCAACATCCCATCTTTCTACGACCAAAAAATGATAATAGAATACACT
>JAIUZE010022716.1:0-15727 GCA_022085475.1 Heliosperma pusillum
GCACCTTTTAATTTCACGAAGGAATGCCTTGAGGCATTCAACAAAATCAAACGCGCTTTAATCACCGCACCTATAATCCAGTCACCTGATTGTAATCTTCCATTTGAACTTATGTGCGATGCGAGTGATTATGCCGTTGGAGTTGTTTTGGGGCAAAGAAAGGAAAAGTTCCTTCATGCAATTTACTATGCTAGTAAAACCTTAGATCCTGCCCAAATCAACTATGCCACCACTGAAAAAGAACTTCTTGCCATTGTCTACGCCTTAGACAAATTCCGTTCTTACCTTATAGGATCAAAAGTCATTTTTTACACTGACCATGTTGCCTTGAAATATCTGCTTTCAAAGAAAGAGGCAAAGCCTCGACTTATCCGATGGATCTTACTCCTTCAAGAGTTTGATCTAGAGATCCGGGATAAGAAAGGAGCAGAAAATGTAGTCGCTGACCATCTTTCAAGGATAAGAGTAACTGAAATAGGATTACCAACGCCTATTAATGATTCGTTTGCTGATGATTCATTAATGGCGATTACTGACTCTTCTCCTTGGTATGCTGATATGGCCAATTTTCTTGTCAGTCGACAGCTACCTTCTGACCTTTCTTATAACCAAAGAAAGAGATTCTTGCATGATGCAAAATTCGTTGGTTGGGATGACCCTTATCTTTTCAAGTAGTGCTCTGATGGTCTTTACAGACGATGTATCCCCCAGTGGGAAGTTAAAGGAGTTTTAGAAGGATGTCACTCATCTGCTTATGGTGGTCATCATGGTCCGTCCAAGGCCGTAGCCAAAGTCTTACAATCCGGGTTTTTCTGGCCCTCGATGTTTAAAGATTCAAAAGATTTTGTTATGGCTTGTGACGCTTGTCAACGAATGGGTCAAATATCCAAGAGACATGAATGCCTCAAAACGGCATATTAGAAGTTGAAATATTCGATGTCTGGGGTATTGACTATCAAGGACCATTCTCTTCTTCTAACGGAAATCGTTACATCTTAGTCGTTGTTGACTATGTTTCTAAGTGGGTATAAGCAATTGCCACTCCCACCAATGATGCTAGAGCTGTGATACGGCTATTTAAGAAGATCATATTTCCACGTTTTGGTGTACCTAGAGCCGTGATTAGTGATCGAGGAACTCATTTTGGAGAAAAGCAGTTAGACACTCTGCTTGCTAAATATGGTGTGTATCACAGACGAGGATTAGCCTACCACCCTCAGACCAGCGGTCAAGTAGAAGTCTCAAATAGAGAGTTGAAAACAATTCTTCAGAAAGTAGTCTCAAGATCTAGAACTGACTGGAGTAATAAGGTCGATGACACCTTATGGGCTTATCGCACAGCTTTCAAAACCCCGATTGGAACATCTCCCTATCGATTGGTTTATGGAAAGGCCTGTCATCTTCCTGTCGAGTTAGAGTATAAAGCTTACTGGGCTATCAAAGAACTAAATCTAGACACTAAGCTTAGCGCCGATAGACGACTTTTGCAACTCAACGAATTAGAAGAATTTCATTTGCAAGCTTATGAGAATTCTAGGATCTACAAAGAGAAAACGAAGCGTTGGCACGACAAGAGGATAATTAAAAAAGAGTTTAATGTCGGTGACTAAGTACTTCTTTTCAACTCCCGTCTGAAAATTTTTCCGGGAAAACTTCGATCACGATGGTCTGGACCATTCACTGTCACATGTGTGAGCAAGTACGGCTATGTGGAACTTATGACTAGCAATGGTGAGAAATTCAAAGTTAATGGACACAGACTGAAACTCTACTATAACAATTCTATCATCGGATGTCTAGATATTGTCTATACGGAGCGTCCATCCCCAACCCAATGATTTCATTGAAGAATTCGTCGAGCAAGACGTTAAACAAGCGCTTCTCGGGAGGCAACCCGTGTTTTCCCTTTTTGCATTTCTTATTTTTGCCTTTTCCCTTTTACGTTGTTTTGTTAGATTTCTTTGCAGATGAAAGAGTTTTTGAAGAATCTCTGAAGACCTTCCTTGTCATGTCCAAAAGGCTAGCTTGGGGGAGTCCGCACTGGCTAGTAAACTTCATTCTTCTTTCATTTTTCCTTTATTCCCATTAAACATCTCGTTGCATATTTAGTTTTTGTGCTCACATTGAGGACAATGTGATGTTTAGCTTGGGGGAGGGATTGCATTTTTCCCATTTTCAAATTTTGAATAAGAAAGAGAAGATTTTTGAGAAAATTTAAAAATTTCTGAACCTAATTGAATGCTTTTCATGCTTTGCTTGCTTGTTTACTATGATATAATGTTACATTTCCCAAACTTAGAGCTTTCAAAAGATAATGATTCAATATTTATTGAATTATGCATACATGGGGAAGTCTTGTACACAGTAGGCATGTAATGAATCTATAGATGAGTACGCTTGATCTTGACATTTGGCAAACTACATATATTGTAAGGTAGAACCTCCTTAGACTGGTACATCCATACCCAGTCTCATCTAGGTGTGTGTAGTTCTCCTTGTGATGTGTGTCATGTCAAAACGCATAAGTATGGTTCTCATTTCATTTCTATAAGCATTGCATTCATGATTCACTAAGATTTGAAGCCTTTTTCACTTTAAATTGCCCCTCAAAATTAGCCCCTTCATACAAATGTTTCACAAAATAATAGCTACATACAAAAACTGCCTACCTTTTGAGCTAGTAGCTAGACTATGGTGTATGGGTGCTCTTTTGAGAAGATTTTGTTCCTTAATGACAAAGTGAATTTGGAGAACGAAAAATATTCAAGAAGTGATGTTCAAAAGAAAAGAAAAGAAAAAAAATAAAAGAAAATAAGAAAAAGAAAAAAGAAAAGAAATAAGAGAAGAAGTTGTGAGTATCTCCTCAAAATGTCAAATCAATAGAAGGAGTTTACCCTTGTGTTTCGTGTGTAATAAGCCAAATTGTTACTTCTGGCTTCATCGTTCGTTTTGTGGGAATTAACCGAAAGTTTGGATTGAGTATTCATTTATCATTGGTCAGTTGTTAGCTCATTCTAACCTTCAAATGACCATAACTATTTTTCCACCTTTCACCCATTTCTCAAAGCCTTCTTCTTATTTTTCGGCTTCTTTTCTATGTGCATTGTGATCTTTGACTTGTGTTTTGAATTGTTTACCATATTAGACCGCGGACACATTTTCATGAGTCGTAGATAGGTGAGTGTCTCAAAAACATTTACACATAAAGAAATCACCTTTTTACATACATTGAGTGTTCGAGTGTACCGTAAGAGTCCATTTGTCAAAAGATCATGCAAGAGCCGAAATTCTATAGTGAAATTCTTTGTGCTACGCCGTTATGTAAATCTCAGCCATGTTTATGTATCATTCTTGCCCACGTTGTTTTTGGGTTATGATTCATTATGTTTTCAAAGTCTTACGTTGAGATTTGTTTCTTGATGGTATAGTAGCCAATGCTTGCAACCTTGTCCTGGTATTGTTTGTTATGCGCTTGAGGACAAGCAAAGGTTTAGCTTAGGGGAGTTTGATAAGTGAATATTTGTATGATTTTAACCCCTACTTTAGCTCGGTTTTGTATGTCATTTGTGCTTTGTTAAGCTACTTTATGAGCTAATATCGTCCTCTAGGCGAATTCTTGTGTTCTAACTTGTTTTGTAGGGAAAGTGACGTTTCTACGCCCTTTTTCTATATTCCCGAGCATTTGTCTAAAACCCGACGATTTGAAGAAGAAAGCTTGACCAAGTGAAAGGCATTTCGAGAAGGTTCACTAATTCGAAAGAGAGAAGGAGTAAAGACGGTTTCGTAGTTGTCGGAAGATCAATCAATTAGGCAGAAGGAATCATCGCTTTACATCAAACCCTATCAACAAACCCGACTCAAGAGGTCAAGGGGGATGTTGGAAGTCAAGTCAAGCAAAGGAAGATGAAACGTTAGTCAACCGCTTATAGAAGACCACATACCCGATCGGGTAAGTGTGTACCCGATCGGGTATCCTTGCTGATCCAAGCATGACGGCTCCTTCTTCCTTATTTTGTCCTATGTGTTTAATGCCCGACCTCTTCTCCACGAAACGCTAATACTATAAATAGATGCTCTAAGCCCCTCTTCTCAAATCATCTCTATACACACAATCTAATCTTATATCTCATACAATCTTCTTACATATCTTCTTTAGAATAATCTTTAGTTTTTTCTTTAGCTTTAGTCTTTCTAGTTTAGATTATCTTCTACTTTTGTCTTTTGTTCTTAGTTTATTTCTGTCCATTTCATATCAAAACATTAGTTTAGTTCAATAAGAATTTCAATCTTTTAGTGTACTTTGTTGGGTACAAGAGTTGTAATTCAAGGTACGGTATTTCTATGCGAGGGATTTCTATTGTCGTTATCGCTTTCATTGTTGATCGTCACCTAGGTATTCCCAATTTATCCTTTGTTTATTGTTCTTTATTGTTTTCCATTTGATTGTTATTCTTTATTCATATCACTTAGATTCGCTTTTATGTTGTTATAATCATAGTTTCATTTCTCAGATTGTCATATAGTGTCGTTATTATCGCTACATAGAGAGTCTAAATTATTGTTAAAATCAACTAAATATGCCTATCTTAACTTTCATTTTTAATATCATCGTAGACATAAATATAATCATGAGTGAGTAGTCACCTTTTTAGGGTGTAGGGTAGCCATGTTAGATTGATTAAAAAATGATAATTGGATAAAAGAAATTGTGCTTTTAAAACATTGTGTGTATGCATGTTTGGACTTTAACGATAGTTGACGATTCTTGATCACAATCATTGACTAGTATGGAATTCTTTTCCAAGGTAGACATACGAGATTTGAATAGACAAAGCATGGCATAGTGGATTAAGACCTAGTAAATCGCATAAAAAGCCTGCTAGACCATCTGATCTATGATTGTAATGAACACACCATTCTTACGAACGCGCAATGAATTATTTGCATATCCTAAATTCAATTTCATCAATTTGTCAATCTACATGTGTGAACCTATTTCCCTAGATGTTTCTCATTATTGTTAAATCATCATTTGCTTTATTGCTTTCATCTTTAATTGCTTTTATCTTATTTTTTTTTTTTTGGTAGAATGTTAGTATATTTCATTAAAAAACATAAGGCCAATTACACTTTCAACCATTACAACTTGTTTTCATACAACTCTCACAACAATTACTAAAACACATGTTATCCGCTTACTTAATCTCAATACTATCAATTTCTCGTTCTACACCACATAACCTCCTCCTTGATCTTCTTAAGGATGACTTCAGGACGCCACAAAAGGGAATGGACACGACAGTTATTCCTAGCCCACCATAGATGGTAAATCAGTGCATTTATGATGATAGCATAAACACTACTCTCAGTCCTACTTCTGCCATGACACCACCAACCCAACACACTGACCTCAGGGAAGCCTGTTTTAAAAGCTTCATTAACAAGCTTCAAAACAATCTTACTATAGGAACATTGAAAATCATTAGATAAAACTCAATTGTGAGACGATTCACAATCCATAGGAAACACCATCTCCCTGAGGATCGACCCCTACTTCCCTAATTACATTAATTTGTTATTAGCCTAGTCTGGGTAAATTATCTTTGCATCGGGCTTGCGACAGGCCTGATCAAGCGTTGTGGGCTAGTGTGTGTTAATCGAAAGCGGCTTCTATGGATTTGTACTTTGTACCTATTGCCCCCTGTAATGAAATTGTCCAACCTTCTCCTTTTTCATTTACAAATATGATTAGTCAAGTCGAGAATCCTAATTGGTCAAGTGTGTCCTTGGGTAGTAATAATGTTGATGAAGGCGATATAGATTGTAATATTGAAGGGGATGAGGTTGAGGGGGATGTCGAGGAAGAGGATGCTATGTTGTTAATTGTTGATGATGATGATATTGATATATACCTTGTTTCTCTTGGTGTTCCCAATAGTGAATTTACTAAGCTTCATCAATTTGACGAGGATTATGTAAATAGTTGGTACAAATCAAAGGATGTCTCTTTTGTAAATGATGGTGAGTTTATGGTGGGACAAGAGTTTGCAAATAGAAAAGTGTTGCGTGAAGTTGTAATAGCATATAATGTGAAAAGAAACCAAATTTCTAAAACGGTTGAGTCAAGATCTAACACTATTAGTTACAAATGTGGAAGAAAACAAAACCCTTGTAGTTGGTATCTTAGAGCTACGCGAAAAAATCTTGCTTTAGATGTCTTCACAATTGTGTCTTATAAAGGACCTCGCGAAACAACTTGTGTTGTTAAAAAACAATCTCGTGATCACCCCAATTTGAAAAGAGAGTTTCTTAGCAATGCCATAAAGCCTTTTGTAGAAGCCGATTGGGGGGGTGAAAGTGCAATTACTTAGAGCGGCAATAACCAAAGAATTTAATTTCACGATATCTTATGCAAAGGCATGGGCCGCCAAACAAAAAGTAATTGCGGACCTTTATGGGGATTGGGAGGAATCTTATGCCTATCTTCCTCGATATCTCGACGCTCTAAAATCGTCAAATCCAGGAACCGTTGTTGTTTTTGTTAATGACCCAAGTGACAAACCCAATAGTGAGCAATTTAATCGCGTGTTTTGGGCTTTTGGACCTTCAATTAGAGGATTCCCCCATTTTAGACCCATCATCACAATAGACGGTACTCATCTTTATGGAAAGTATCGTGGTGTTTTGTTGATAGCCATGGGAGTTGATGCGAATGAACAACTTTTTCCATTAGCTTTTGCTATTGTTGAGAAAGAGAGTTATAATACTTGGAGATGGTTTTTAGCTTGCATAAGAGGCTCAGTTACACAACGTGAAGGTATTTGTGTTATATCTGATAGACATACTGGGATTCTAAAAGCTATGGTGGAAGTGGGTAGTGGGTGGGAGGAACCTTTTGCTTTTCATAGGTATTGTATTCGTCACCATGCATCAAACATAAACACTATGTTCAAAGATACAAACTTGAAAGGGGCTTTTACAAAAACTTCTTTTGAACATCAACTTCGAAAGTTTGAGAAAGGAATGCAAGGTATAAGGGCAATAAACATGAAAGCCAAGGCTATGTTGGAGAGGATTAATTTTAGCAAATGGTGTCTTGCGCACGATGGTGGTAAACGATATGGTATAAAGACCACAAACATGTGTGAATGTTTTAATGGTGTCTTAAAAGGGGTGAGATTTCTCCCTATTCAAGCACTTGTTAAAGCCATTTTCACAAGAGTGGACAAGTACTTTGTTGAGAGGAGGGAGATTGCTAGGTCAAGGTTGACTAATGGTTTCATATGGGCCGATAAAGTCATGGCGAAAATAGAAGACAATGATGATATTGCCGCGCATCACGAGGTAACTTGCTACGATTTGCAAAGGGGGCTCTACGAAGTTGTTACTAAACGTGGAAATCGGCAAGGAACCAATGCGAGGCATAGTCATACAATTCTTCTTTCACAAAGAACATGCACTTGTAACAAGTGGCAAAACCTCCATTATCCATGTTCACATCTAATGGCGGTATGCCGGGATTCCGGGAACATTCGATCGACTCAGACCAATACGTTGATCCTATATATTCTAGTGGGGAGTATCTCGGATCGTATCGCGCTTCTTTTCACCCAGTTCCCGATGAAGGTTATTGGAAGCCTTGGTGTGGTAAAGTTCTCACCCCAAACCCTAAACTGAAGCGTGGTGAAGGCAGACCAAAATCAAAGAGAATTCGAAATGAGATGGATGAGGTTGTAAAACAATCTGTAACGTGTAGTTTGTGCAATACAAGTGGTCATAACAAACGTTCATGTCCGACTTCTATACCATCGGGGTAACTTGAATATATCTATTTCGTTTATTCTATTCTATGTTATATGTTTACCAACATTTGTTGATCCTTTGTCTTAATTTTTTTTTTCATTTGTTGTAGGTCAAGAGATGGAACCGTCCTTTCAACCGTAGTGTGCTTACTCTACAAGATCAACATAGAAGTAGTTGTATATGGGAAGGAGAGGTAACATAAGAAAGATATTTGTATTTATTTCATTTCTCTTTTATTCAAACTTTTGTTACTTTATTAACCTTATGTTTTATGTGGAATTTTTTTTTGAAGGATTGGCCTGCTTTGGTGTGTAGAAATCATCTAAGGTTGAAAGAGGAGTTCACGGTTCCAGATGCCGTTGCCAATTTCATAAGTGGTACGCAATTTCATGGAATTCATAGACTATCTTTTGTTGGCATTCACCCGGATTTCATAACCGCTTTAGTTGAGAGATGAAGACAAGAGACTCACACGTTTCATTTAACGGTGGGGGAGGCTACTATAACATTACAAGATGTGAATGTCTTGTTGGGTCTTAGGGTTGATGGGTTGCCAATCACGGGTCAAGGGGATTTAGCTTGGGGTGATTTAGTGGAGCATTACTTAGGAGTTAGACCGGAAAACTCGGAAACTGAGAGTTGGCTAAAAGGATCAACCTTAAAACTAAAGTGGCTTATGCGTTTCCAAGTTTTGCCAAATGACGCTAATGAGTTCACACTTCATCAATATGTTAGGGCATACTTATTGTACTTTATTGGAACTACTCTTTTCCCCGATAAAACTGGAAATAAAGTATCCCTTATTTTTTTGCCACTTTTGAGTGACCTAACTAAGTTGGATGACTATAGTTGGGGTAGTGGAGTTCTAGTTTGTCTTTACCCCAACTTGTGCTCGGCTAGTAGAAATGGTTCTCTCAATATTGGAGGTTGCTTGATACTTCTTCAATTATGGTCTTGGGAGCGTATATCCATTTGTCGACCTAAGATTATCCGTTCACGGGTTAAAACACAGGTTGGTGTTGAATATCCTTTGGGGTCTCAAATGGTAGTTGATGTTGATCCTTTAGGATGCCGGTGGCTTAGAGTTGATAGGAGGTTTACGGACCATCTTCAAAGGGTTGGTTACGTATAGGCACGCCTTTGATACCATGACCGATACCATGTTTAAGTGGCAACCCTATATGTACCGCCTATATGTACCGAGGATACCGAGACTTGGATTGTGAAAACACCTTTAATTTGCTTTGAGGTTGTTGAGTGGCATTATCCGGAAAGAGTAGTTCGACAATTTGGTTATCATCCGGAAGTGCCACAGGGGCGTGACACGGATACCGAATTGCATGATATGGACCGTAGAATGAAAAAGAAGAACTATGAACACTTGCACCGTCACCGCATTGATTGGTGGATGAATCGCAAGCGTCATATGTTGCCACCCGGTAACCCTTATAGTGGTCATATAAGTTATAATGACCCTTATATGAAGTGGTATCGTGATCACACCCGTCTCATCATTAGCCCACTTAGTTCGACAACAGAGAGGATCTATGAAGCCAACCATGATTACTTCCCCACCGCGGCGGATTAAACATTACTCGTAAGTTATATAACTCTTATCTTTTTTTATCTTCATATTACAATACAAATTTCAATTATTTGGTTAGGGTATTAATTTATTAGTTCATTTTACAATACAGACCCAAGGACATGTGTTCAACTACAACCACTCTTCCAACATGCTTGCCCAAATACCCGAAGATGTTGCAAGCTATGCAAGCAATGTCACTTCAATCGCTCCAAGGCACAAGGCAAGCTCATCTAATCCAACAACATGAAGAAGAAGTTTTTACACAAGACATGGAAGAAGAAAATGAGGAGGATGAGGTAGCTCCACGATATAATCTTCGTCATACGGGGGGGGGGAGAGTTAACCAAGAGCAAGAGGATGAGCCCGAAGGATCTAATTCACAAAGAAAGGCAAAAAGAACCCGGTCCCGTAGAGTTTAGTTGTGTGTTTGTATGAACTATCTACCCTTTTTATTGTATTTCAAAGACTTGTTTATGTAGTGAATTGAATTTGGTGGTTTGTATGAACTATTTACTCTTTTTAATGTATTTCAAAGACTTGTTTGTGTGTGAATTGAATTTGGTGGTTATATTGCGTGTTTTATATGCAGGTTTTAATAATGGAACAAGTATGAGAAAAGAGTATAATGCATGTTTGTTACTTTTTTTTTTCAATACAGGGCAAAGTCGTGGTGGGGGGTAGCGATTTCACCTAAATCGCTGCTGGGGATAGCGATTTAGCCCCAATTATTTCGTTCAGCCTTTGGCAGAACCTTCTGCTTTGCGTGAGTCTGAGATATTTGGCAAATTCGCTATGCCCCATAGCGATTTTAGTAAAATCGCTGCCCCATAACGATTTAGCCCAATTCTTACGTTCCAAATTTGGCAGAAGGTCTGGTTTCGCAGAATTAGGGAAAAATGGGTAAATCGCTTTCCCAGTTAGCGATTTACCTAAATTCTGGTAAAAAAAATAAAAAGTGATGACGTGGACCCATTGGCGAGAAATAGTTTCAAAACAACCCTAAAGCGAGATTTAATTGTCCCAATAACCCTACTTTGAAAAAAAATACCTTATGTACATCTCATTTCATAAAACTAATCTTTACCATGAAGATAAAGATTATTTTTATGGTTCAAATAATATACGTGAGGGTAGACCCATAACTTATTGTTTAAAATTTTATATTTTCTAATTTATGTATTATATAGGTATTTATTTTCGACTTTTTGCCCTACAATTTTTTTGATAGAGGAGTGTATACATACTTATATGAAAATATATTTATGTTTTGAAGCTTTCACAATCCATTATCAGATAATATCATTATCATCATATAATATAAAGTTCATTCATAATAATTAAAATGAAAAATAGGAGAGAGAGTAAAAGTAAGAAAGAGAGTAATAAATTGTGTTTAGATAATGGGTTAAAAAAAAAGTTGCATTTTCCTAAATTTCAGGAGCCAATAGAAAGAAGCTAAATGTTTCTACTTTTATATAAAGTAGATTTGCTCTTAGTTTCCGATATTATTAGTGTTCATTACTTGTTTTATGATCATCAATCTCCAATCATTTGGCATCTCTATGTGATTGTTATGTTCTTACCACTAAAATCTTCTCGTCTCTTCCATTTACATACACAAAAATATAACAAAAACATACTCGTCATATCTTTCTCTCTCTCTTGCGAACATTTCTCACTTCTCTTTTTGGAGTGCACCGTAGTAGGGAAGGAGGCGCCTATCCTGGAGTGGGTGACTACGGAACCCAAGCTCACCATTGTGGGGATCTAACTGACTTAAGGCAGTGTTCATACACGTCAACTCAATTATGGTATTTAGTCAGTTAAGTCCATATTTGTAACACCATGTTTAATAATGTAGCAAATACGGAGTAATATTTACCATGATATAAAAGTAAAGATACATAAAAACCCTACATTACATGATCTATACAAAGTAATATCATACCTAGACAAACAAGTGAGTACTTAACTACTATCATTGCTGTTAAATCTCCTCAGAATCCATAGCAAACTCAGTCTGCGGCTCCTGTTGTACAACCAAAAGTGAAAACTCAAAGTCGGAACT
The DNA here is from genome assembly GCA_022085475.1 of Heliosperma pusillum. NCBI lineage: Eukaryota > Viridiplantae > Streptophyta > Magnoliopsida > Caryophyllales > Caryophyllaceae > Heliosperma > Heliosperma pusillum. The sequence continues at coordinate 11,460 of JAIUZE010022716.1, forward strand.
CGCAAATATGTCACCAAGTACCCCAAGCTCCGGATACTCGCTCCACCCATCCGAAAGCCCTAACAACGGAACACTTTGTACATTATGAAACTTTCCGGTCACAATAAGATCAACTTCGTCTTTCACCGAAACCATAAATTTTACAGTTTCATCTCCATTATTCACAACAACCTCTTTGAAACATATTCTCTCATTATTCTTCAATGACCTACGAAATTGCTTCATTACCTCACAATCGAGTTCAGTATCCTTGTTATTCTTGGGAGGCTTTAGCCATATAACGGTTAGCTGAACACAAGGATGATTAGCAAAAAGTTTACCATACGCAAGGGCTTCATAGTCATCCGACCCACCTATAAAGACAATAGATACCATGTACGCGTTTTCATCAATGACACGTGTTCGAGAGTTTGAACGATCAACAAGAAGACTGACAGAGCAGGGTGCCTTTTGCAGGACCATATTGTTCACCTCTCTAATAGCCAAAGAAGAGTCTTTAATAGTTCCATCTGAACCCCAGGTTATGTGGAAGGGTAGAATGACTAACCCTACCGCCTTTTCGTATGCGAGGTTGCATATATCATTATACATGGTAGCATACGGTGACATTGCCAAAAAATGTTGAGCGCGGGTCCTGCCTTCAGTCTCGCGCTCAAGACTCAAAAATGAATTAACTATACGAGTAGAACGATCGATGTTTGAGCGTAGAGATGATATTGACGAGACTTCATGAAGAGGGGCCATGATAGGCATCGCACACCGGCCTGTTAGTTGCAAGAGTTGAAGAGCAAGAACAGAAATCGGGTTTTGTTGAGTGCTATGGCAAGCCTGTAGGAAGCGTATAAGTCCTGGGAGGCTCTCTTCTTTGTGAATGCACACTAATATCAGTAACACATCGTTGTTTTCTTGGAAATCAAATACGCTATGTCGCATAATTGTCGAGTATTGTCTTGAAGGCTCATATAAAACCTTTACCAATGGTAATAATAGACCCATTGTAATCGAATCATTAATTATTGATAGTGTGTATTGTATTGGGGTGAGGATCTGCAATATATCGTAAACATGCTATTAGTCGTTCTTCCAAAAAAAAATCATTAAAATCCTACATATAAAAACTCGCTACCTCTTTCTAAACACAAATTCTCATTGATGACGGGCACTATCTGTTACAAGTTGAAAACAAATAGTGCCCCTCCCACAATATGCAAGTGGTGAGGGCAAGTGGAGGGCAAATGGAGCCTCCCGCTTGCCCTCCTACCTGCATATCGTGACGGGTAGTCCTCGTCTTCAGTGAGACAAGCTTCGTACTAAAATCATTAAAATCATCATCTGCTTATATAATTTACACGTCTTTTTTATGATTAAATGATGATGAGTCAGAAAGGAAGAAGAAAAGAAATTAAAGAGGATGGAATTAATTACCCCGGTTGTTATCAACGATTCAACGGCAGCAACGTCCAAGACTCCTCTAGCAGCCAAAATGAGAGCCAAAGCAAGGGCTTGTTTGGATGGAACACGGAGAAACAATGCTGAAACAAGGACGCCAAGGAATTTTCCAGTATAACTCATTACCAACAGGATTACAAGCGCATAGTCAGTATTATCGAAATGAAAAGGTATTTTCATTTGCATCCCACATTTGAATACAAAAAATGGGAACAAAATGTTACTTGTAAATGGCTCCAATTTCTCGGTGAAAATCGTCCCTAAGGGCTCTTCTGGCAATGTTAATGCCACTAAAAATGGTGAAAATTTTTGATCTAGACTTTCTCCCAATAACGACATTACAAGAATGATCATAACAAGCGTCACAAAGTGGGTACGCTTCAAGGGTTTTCCTTCTTCTTTAAAACTAACAACATATATGATCAGGGGCCGAATAGCAATGAATAAAAAGGCGTAGTATAAAACAACAAGAACTTTTAACCTAGCGCCGCCTCCAATTATGGGTACTAGAACATTGAGTGCTATGACGGATAATAGCATAACAGACATGTCTGTGACCATGGATGTTGAAGAAGCCAATTGGCCAAGTTTCGAGTTGCTAATACCGAGGTCATTTACGTGGCTCGCCGTGCTAAGTAAGTAATTTGTTGCGTTTAACAAAATCAGGGCCGGTAGTGCCTGTGCGTCAAACTTTGCGTCTAGATATCTCGTCGTTGTAAGAAAACTTGCAAAGCCGAATGCAATAGAAGTAAACATGCCTGAATAACTTAGGATGAATGATTTCTTGTCTATTGTTGTCACTTTAGCCAAGTTGATTTCCAATCCTAAGGCGAATACATGTAGAAAAAAGCCTATGTTTGCGACTACTGATGCTACTGCAAACAATGACGGTCTGTTTATCGCGTAGTTATTAATATATATCCCAAAAAATGGCCCAACTATAAAACCCGCCTGCATAAACAACCCCCAATAAGCAATACAACTCCACAAAGATGTTCAAATAAACTAGTAGAGTAATAAACAAAATACCTAATTGTGGAACTTCAACAAAACATATATATATTCAATAACAAAAGATGACAAACTCATGTTTTAGTTAAACTATTTGTAGCCAAGGGTGTTGTTTTAACAAATAAACTCAGATACAGAGTATATATTTTGCGATTTCTACATGGTTCCATCGGTTTTCAAAAACATCACTGGTACCCCTAAATTTTATTAATTGTTCAAAAAATATCCACGGTAATTAACTTTGAGTTTTGAATAGTTCAAATTTTTAAAGAAAATATATTTAAAATTGAATAAACAGAACTTGTAATAATAGTTTAAAATATTGTCACCAAAAAAATAAATAGAAAGTGCATTAACTCATTTAAAAACAACGGATTAAAGTATTTTGGGTTATTTTATGAAATTCTCATTAAGTTTAGGGGCACCAGCGATTCAAAAGATGAGAAATATCACGATAGTACTATGTAGAAATTCATATTTTTTTTTCACCGAATATCCTCCAAAAAAACACGATTTATATGAAATGATTTTTTCATCTTCTAAGTTACGCCTATAAAGAAGACAAGTTCATTGGTAATAAACCAAAAAAAATATTACAAAGGTAAAGAAACAGAAATACTACTGGTAGCAAAATGACATGGTTTCATCAGATGGTACGAGTCTCGTAACACCCTATTACATACAACATGTAGTCATATAGGGTTCATCATTTATCGAGTTTCGGTACCACCCGGTGACATCCTCGCATCAAGAGAGGAAAACTTACGAGCAATTGGGCAACGAAGGGCATACGAAGAGGTTTGAGGAAAGAGCGTATAATTCGATAAAAAATGAGAAAAATTCCGGCATCGAATAAGAAAGTGGAAGACATGGTTCGAACAATGCCACCAAATAACTCGCTACGCATCATAGATCCTTGACATGCTAATGCTCTATGCCATTTACGTTCGTTCCATTGAGTTTCATGCCATGATTGTGTTGAATTTTGCATCATTGATGTTATATTGTATTTAATTCCCATTTTGTTTTTGTTTTTGTTATTGTACTAAAATAATTTATGAATAGAACATGTCAAATTATTTGAATTTCTTTAAGACCCTAAGAAATCAACGACTTTAGGGAGTTTTGGAATCAATGTTGATTTTTAGCAAATCACGGTTTTGTATGTATGTTTTGAATCAATGTTTTAGTTTTTTTGTTCTTGAACAAGGTGTTAAACTTATCAAACATCTATAAATAGTCAACAAGTTTGATTAAATATCCGCCCGTGATTTAATTCTAATGTTAGTCTCACGAAATATCTCATTCATTTATTTCATTTTTATAGATATGTTTAATGTTTACATTTTCTCTTACAATTTACGGAAAATTCGCATGGTACCCCCGAGGTTTGCAATTTTGCACGAAATGCCCAAAATTTTGATTTAGAAAACTTTAAGAGGTCATAACTCGTGTTTACGAGATCATAAAGTGACGATTTTTTTTTTCAAATCGATCATCTTTCCGAGAACTACGATTTGGAAAAAAAAATTATTGTATTTGAATCCCGTAGCTAGGAGTTATTGCATGTCAAAGTTTTTTTGACCGAACAAACTTTGAGCGAGCATATCTCTTTGTTACGAATTCCGAACTCGACAATTTTTTTTTTCAAATTGTAGTACTTGGAAAGACGATCGATTTGAAAAAAAAAATCGTCACTTTCTGATCTCGTAAACACGAGTTATGGCCTCTTAAAGTTTTCTAGATCAAAATTTTGGGCATTTCGTGCAAAAATGCAAACCTCGGGGGTACCGTGCGAATTTTCCGTA